>JAAAKG020142818.1:0-11520 GCA_010014905.2 Druon quercuslanigerum
AACTGGTTTTAACAACATCCACTGGTGACATCATGGCAATATTGGAATATCCTTATACAACTCTTCGTGGAATATTTAGCGAATATAATTTTGTAAAACGGGTGAAAATAAACATGCAGAGTGGCTTTACTTGCGAATTGACTCGGGATGAAACTTTGAGTATTCCCTTAAGCAAGAATAACCCAATCTCGAAGAATTTTCAAGTAGTACATGTAAACGAAATGTAAATTAACCACAAATGAAAAAGATAAGGTTTCTTGCAATTGGAAGACGGCTTAAAATCCTGCAATTAACTTTTAATAACAATAAAGATTCAATGTATCGTATCGAATGGTTAAATCTTTCGTCAATGTTCCAGCCTGTCTTTTCTGAAAAAAAAAGAGCTTGATTTTGTTCTCGTGTGAAAATTCTTTAAGAGGAAAATGTATTTTTAGCTACTGCTGCAGAAAAAATACAACGAAATTATTTAATTAGATATATTAAAATCGTTTTACAGGTAACTAACGCATAGGGGAATATTTTTGTAAAAATTTTGCTTAAAATTTTTCAAACAACTAATACCGCGTGCGCCTTTTTAGGGAAGAACTGGTAAAACTTTATTTTCTAAATCTGTTTACCATATCCGTTATAACACATTATTTAAATATCTCGATGCAATATATGTAAAAAAAATATCCATCCAAAACTTGCATAAAAATTATTGTTTAAAAAAATCATTATTAAATAACATGTTTCGGTTATAAGTTGATTGTTAAATTATTTTGTCGATAATTAATGTATTCGGTTGAAAATTCGTCTTCTTTAGTAGAAGATTCAACTATTGGGTTACAAATTCATATTTAATTGGTTAATTTAAAAATTAACCTTTTCACGTTAATAATGTACTTTTTTTTTAAACTTCGACCGACTTGATAAAATTTGTCTTTTTTATTTGATGGTTTAATGACTCGGTTAAAAGTCTTCCTATTCTGTTAAGAATTCAGCTCCATTGCTTAAAAGTTTAAATGGGTTTTCTAGCTTTTCGTTTGGGGAACGATTTTCCATCGCCTTCTAAAATTTTTGAAATGCCAGTTAACAAATTGACGCTGCTGACCCTTCATTTTTACTTGAAATCTTAGGAATTTGAAGTATTGAAAATTAAATTCCTTGAAATGCTCACTTATTTGTATACAAATTTGACTTTTTGCTCAAAAATTCCTTCTTTTTAAACAATTTTTTAAACCAAAAATTTCACAGTTCTATTTTTAGCTTGAAAATGTCTATTTGTGGTAAAAATTTTACTTTTTGGTTTAAAATTCGTCTTATTTGACTGAAGTATCATTTATTTGGGTAAGGATGAGGCATATATTTTATGTGTGGCATTAATTGAGTTTTTGAATAAAAAATACAGTACCATGGAATTAAAGCTTGACGATTCGACGACTCTCAAGCACATAAATTTTGGAAAAATAAATGTAGATTTATTTGAAGAAAATTTTGTATTTAAAGTGTTAAACCAGTGTGACCACTAACCTGGGAGAATCGGGAGAACCGGAAGAAACTTTCACCGGGAGAAACTTTTACCGGGAAAAAACCGGGTTGAAGCCAGGAGAGAAATATTACACTGGGAGATTACCCGTATTTCATAATTCGTGTCTTTTTTGATTCTTGAAAGTTTCAACAATATTCCTCGCCTTATTTAAAATTCTGTAATTTGGGATGGTGGAAAGGCCAGCGACTTTTGATTTGACAAAATCACATCTCTTAGTAAAAAAAACTATCAAGTCCTTTTAAATGTCACTTGATAATACATGATATGATACTTATTAACAATATATATGTATCGTCTTTAAAATGTATGGTTTTGAGTAAATCCTTAATTTTTATAAAATTGTTTAGAATTTTTTTATCTCGTACAACATAGTATCCTTAAATCTGGCAAAAATTAGAAATCGTCTAGAAACCATCAAAGATCTTTTATAAAACTGATATTCAAAGAAACTTGAAGCTGTAAATATTATTTATTTCAACCATCTCTGCTTCCTAGGTACTATTAGTGATCGTACTGTTTAAATAACCAAAAAGAATTATATTCTCCAAATTTAAGCGAAATCGGTTAATATAAATGTGTCGCTTAAAGCAATCAAAATTTCTCATGCAATTAACATGGATTTTTTCATATTACGTCGGAATCTTTTGGCTCTGTGCAATTATGGTTTTTAGAAAATGTTGAAATAATATATCTGCACGAAAAATTTGTTCATTCAAAATTTACACAATGCCGGATCCCTAAATTCGAACAAAAATTCCCATTTTAACCATAAATAGAAAACTCTTGTAAAATTCTTACAATAGGCATATTTGTTTATCAGAAAGCACGCGAGGAAAATTAAAATTCCACATTTTGAAAAAACGCAAGATGGCCGCCCAAGTTTTTCTTAACTCATTATTTCTTTGTTTCTCGGTGATAAATTTTCAGTTGTAAATTAAAATGCTACATTATTGTGAAAAAAAAACATATTTCGTAATGTATGAAAGTCAAAATTTTGAAAAGTTCCAAAGACCGCATTATGAAATACTTAAAATCTCGTATTTTCTATTCTTTTCGTCCAATGATCTTCATATTTTGAAAAGATATGAACTGTATTGTTACAAAGTGTATAGGTGGAAGTAGATCTCGAAACTAAATTAAAGTGACAGTGGCGCCATATTACTATTTTTTTAAAATAACGTAATTTTTACAAATTTCAACAAAATATGAAATACGTTTCCGAAAAGGATTTAATATTTTCAAACTGCTTGCTTGAAACGTTTTGAGACTCACTAAATCCTTTCCGAAAAGCAAAGAAATTGCGAGTTTTTGAGTATTTAAGAAGGCGCCGCTTTAGAGTGTTCCAAATTTTGACTTTGGTACATCAAAAAATATGTTTCTTTACAATAGAGTAGTCTTCTAATTGAAATCTTAAAAGTTGTCACAGAGAAATATAGAAGTAATGAGCACAGAAAACAAAATTTTGGCGGCCAACATAAATTTTTTCAAAATTTTGAATTTTACTTGCCAAAACTAACTCTCTACTAAATAATTGTGCCTGTTTTAATAATTTGACGTCATTTTGTTACAAATTAGGAAAATTATAGTCTTTGTTTCAAATTTAGGGATCCTCCATTTTGTAAATTCTGACGAAATTTTTGTCTTCTTTTAAGCATATTTTTGGAACATAGTGTAAAGATCATGATAGCACAGAGCAAAGAATTTCGATAACATATTTAAGAAATTAGCTAAATTTGTATTTTTACGGTACTTTACCCCAATATTAATTGCGTGAAAAACTTTGAATGATATGGGCTAAATGTTAGTATTACTGATTTCGTTCACATTTGGTGATCTTTTTTTTGGTCATTAAAAAATAGGGGGGAGGGACGAGACGAAGAAGAATCCTAAATCGAAAGTAAGGACCACCCTGATATAACCGCTAAATCTGCGTGCCGTACAATTGTGTAGTGTAGCAAACATAAACACTCCATTTCTTGTTGCAGACTTGAGTTCACAATTCGAATTATTGCCTAATGGTGACCCTCTTCCTGGTGTTCCTCGTTATGATACTTCTTATTTGATAGGTCTCCTCCTAATAGCAGCCGTCCTTTTCCTGGCAGAGCTTCGTCTCCTGATTCGTCTCCTGACAGGTCCTGCTCATTCCAAGGCGCCCCTTCATGATAGCACCAGGTCTTCTCCTCCTGGTAGAAATCGTTCTTCTGACAGGTTTTCTTTTCCCGCTGCGCCTAATATTGGTGTCAGGTCCAGATCTTTTCCTCGCAGATATAGTGCCTGCCTCGTGTTTGGATTTGAACCTAAAGATATTAGGTTCATTCGGATTGTCCTAACTCGAATCCACAGCAGGTATTCGAAATTCGCAGATACACTTTTCCTGCCAATGTGACATTTCAATTAAGAGTGCCCATGCCAACCGAAGAGCAACTTGTTTTAACAACATCCACTGGTGACATCATGGCAATAATAATAATCACAATAATACAGTAATCCGTGGTTATCCAAACTATCCAAAGTACCTCTCTGAAACGCACAAAAATAAACATGGACAACGGACCCATTTTCAAATTGCCCCGAAATGAAATTCAGAATATACTCTTGGGCAGCAAGAACAGAATCTTAAAGCAGTTTAGAGTAGTACAAGTGCACAGCATGTAAATCAAAATTATCTACACTTTAATTTAATTAAGAATATGTATTGTGAGCGAACATTAATTTTGATGGGTTTTTTTCGTAAAATTGCGGGCTTATTTGAAAAAAGAAGTTACCGTTAATCATTTAAAATATTGTCCATCGCTAGCTACTACTTTCTCCAAACTTTCTGCTAGCATACAGATACCACGTCGGAAAAACGACCAGTCTTTTTGAAGCTTACAGTAACTGCACTCAGCTAATCATACTAAGGTTAGAGCATAAGCTTCAATCCATGGATATTTGGCTTTAATGCTAATGGTAATTTCGGTAAAATGACACCTCATGAAAACTAGGACCACATAATGTGGCTTCCACATGCATATTAGTTACAATATTCCTGGCTCCGATACTGTTACACGTCCTTCCTCTTTAACGCGTCAAAATTTAAAATGCTGGATTTGATTTATTGGAAACTGCTTCTACCAACGATGATTAATTATTTGTTGCTCAATCCGTTGAAAAGGTTTGAAACCCGAACTCCTCAGTGGCGTTGTATTTAAATTAAATTTTATGTAGAAAGATAAGTTGAATTTAATAAAACTCCATTATTTTATATCAATTTTTGAATTTAATGAATATATACATTATTCCTAATTTACAAGTCCGCTACCTTCAAATGCTCCCATAAAATCTTTCAAACCCACCCTATACATTTTTTACAGATAAAAACTGAATCGGTACCCGCCTTCCGCCTGCAAATATTTATCCAGCTAAAAAGTCTTGTTTATAAATTTCAATCTATAGGCACAAAACTTTGCACAAGTTTACTTACATGGGATGATATTCCTCTGAAATAAAACATTATGTTTCAATATAAATATTATATAAATTGTAATATTACTTTTAACGAATTTTAGTAATCAAATTTCCTTAAATTTAAGTGACTCAGATGAAATGTAAATATCGCAGAAGGACAAGCTTAACGCCGATAATCTATGATATAACGACTTTAGAATGTCTTACATAATTCAAGAAAGCACCAGAATATTCTTTAGGCACTGCGTCAATTATATTCCTAAATAATACATTCATAAGTATTTCATATAATTGGAGAAGATGTGCTTATTTTATACTCTCGTAATATCCCTGCCAGCTATCTTCAATTCTATTGGTAAATATAACAGTTTAATTATCTCATACAGAATGGTATCCATACATCTGGCAAAAATTCGGAAGCATCTCTTTCCATGAAAAACGTACAACCACTAGATCTGTGTTCGACACTCATTCTTGGTCATGTATAAATCTCAACTTTGACAAATGCCCGCTCTTGATACCATCGTACAATTGAATGCTATTGAAAAAGTTAATACTCTGCTTCTGTTTTCAGAGCTAAGTTCAGAATTCGAATGCTTACCTAATGGCGAACCTATTCCTGGTTTTCCTCGTGTCGGTACATCACCTTCTGCCAGGTTTTCTTCTGACTCTGATCATCCTCTTTGTGGCCGGTCCAGGTCTCCTCTTCGCAATTATAGTTCTCGGCTCGTACTTGGCTTTCGCCCTGAAGAACTTAGATTTATCCGGCTCATTCCTAACTCGAATCCGCATCAGGTATTTGAAATTCGCAGATACACTTTTCATACTGATATGCCAATGCGTTTGAAAGGAGCCCGCAATGCCCTTGCTTCGATGCCAACCGAAGAGCAAATGGTTTTAACAACATCCACTAGGGACATCTTTGCAATATTTGACCATCATTATACATCTCTTCGCGGAATATATAGCAAAGATAACTCTGTAAGACGGGTGAAAATAAACATAGACAGCGGCCTGATTTGCGCATTGACCCGACAAGAGGTTAAGGATACTCCCTTAAGCTATAATAACTTAATCTCGAATAATTTTAGAATATTACATATAAAGAACATGTAAAAATGTAAAATATATGTAAAATATAAGGTTGCT
The DNA here is from genome assembly GCA_010014905.2 of Druon quercuslanigerum. Taxonomy (NCBI): domain Eukaryota; kingdom Metazoa; phylum Arthropoda; class Insecta; order Hymenoptera; family Cynipidae; genus Druon; species Druon quercuslanigerum. Next base: position 6,128 of record JAAAKG020142818.1, read on the forward strand.
TGTGATTTAAAGCTTTTCGTAGGTCAACAAATGCACAGAGAACTTTTTTTCCAACTCTCAAACTTTTTTCTGTGACTTTACTTAATCTAAAAGTTTGATCCGTACATGACCTTCCTGGCATAAACCCACTTTGAACTTCCCAAATATTTTCTTTTCTTATTTTTATTACCCTACGAATAAGTATTTTTGGCTACATTTTACTTACGGTACATAATAAGCGGATCCATATGTAATTATTGCAGTCGCTTTTATCTCCCTTTCTTTTGTATATTGGTACGATAATCACTTTTTTCCAATCACTAGGAGCTTTTCTTATTTTGATGCATAAACTTATCAGTTCCTGAAGCAACAGTAAAAGTAATTTATTTATGAACTGCTGTAAATTTTTAAGTGACATTACAAGAATATTTTGTGAAATTATGGTTTAAATATATGTAAAATTGAGCTGTTGCCAAGAGATCTGCGGAGATGCCTTTGAAAAAAGATCCTACGCGGGGCACACGACATCTCGAGAATGATTTTGGCGGTCAAAAAAACTGAAAAAATCGATTTTTTTTCCTAAAAAATCCACCATTTTGTATCTGTAAAATCGCAACAAAAAAAATCGATCGATAAGATCGTTGTGTTCTTGCGATATATTTTTCAAACGCATATACTAAATTTGGTAAAGACCGATGAAATAGTTTTTGAGAGAGACTGTGCAACGACTTCAAAAATGTAGTTTTGAGAAAAACACGTTTAAAGTTTTAGGCATGGAAAAAGTGTAGACATTTTTTTTTCACTGACACCGCATCATCGATTCCAGCTCCATAAAGCAGAGTGCCTGCTGCAGCTGAGATGTCCATAGCCTCTTTTTGTTCCTGATGTCGCAGAATTCTAGCCTCTTTTATCTGAACTGCAGCATTATTTTCGTCCTTGCTCTAAAAGCGCGTCTTTGCTCAGATCTTCATGTATTGTCTTAATAGCTGTTAAAACATCGTTTTCTGGTAACTGCACCAAGAGTCCGAGCTGCTCGGACATTTATTGTGTTAGGGATTCTTTTCCGAGCATAAAAAGTGATAAAAAGTGGCCCAGATCGCATTTTTCATTGTGCTCACTGCACCTCGTCCTTAACAGTTTCTTCTAATTGCTAATCCATAATAAACCGTAAGTTTATGAATGACTTTACCTGTCAGTTTTCCTTTTCCAGAAAGAGTTTTATATTTTATTTGTTTACCAAAATTTTTTCCTAATTTCACTTCTTTTTCAGCCACTGCTTTTTTCTCTAATGAACGTAGCCTTGTCCCCATACGTTTCTGCACGTGCGCTATGCCCTCTTTCTTATTTGTGATGTAATTTTCACCATATGAATTGGAATTCATTATACCAGTGTATGTTTTGCTGTCACCATCACCGATGTAGTTTTTGTATCGAACAGCGTGATACATTTCTTGTGATCGTTGGAACATCTCTTTTACAGCATCAACTTCTATGTTGCATGAGGGTCCTATATGATTTTCAGTACACATCCCATCTGCTACTTGCTTTATATGATAATTTTCGAACTGTGCAGTATTCAATTTATGTTTCCAAGTTTTACACAACTGACTGTGCCCGCTCTTTACTAAAATATCTACAACTTTTCCCGTGTAATACCTAATCAAAGAAGTCACGCCAAATAAGGAAGAGAACCCTCGCTTCACCCAGGTCCCATCTCCGGAAACAGTCAAGTCTGACGTATCTTTTAAACCATTATCTTCGCTCGAAGCTGTTTTTTCTTGTTTTGTAGCATCACAAAAAAATGGTATTTGCAACAGTTTTTACTATTGAGCCAATATTATTTATGTATTTATTAAAACTAACTTACTTAAAAAATTACTTGTTAAGTCCATTAAACCACAAAACTTATTGCAACCTGACAGACCCAAACCCAATATACGCATTACAAAAGTAAATAGATAGTTTACCTCATATTTTTGGCCGATTTGTGAACTCGATGGAATAGAGCGCACGCTACAGTTTTGATACTTTACCTACGTAAGTTTACGTTTCTCCCTTGCTTTTCATACCAATTAAGAAAAAAGAATAAAAATAAACACGACAAAGCGACCTGGAATATATTATAACGCAGCGCGCGACCCTCGCTGCCTGCATCTAGTGTGCTCCGCTGTAGGTGCGGTGACTTACAGCTTTTAACTTGACAATTTTCGCTCTGGTCGACTTAAAATTAAATTAAAAAACGATTTTTTTACCCTCTAGACAATCCCCCTGCTAGCCCCCTTAAGCCATTCAGCGTTCATACTGTCTATTCTGGTATCCTTACCGTTTTTCAAGTTCTTGATTATATCCCTAACCTCAGTGACACATACTTTCTTATTTGAGTTTTCTAATGCATTGTGTTTTACATCGCATTTATGCTTTCCCATATCTCTGTCTCTGAAAGTCTCTGAAAGAGCCTTTATGACCCCCTGCCTTATGTTACTTTTCCCCTTTACTATTTCTCATGTTGACATATTCTGTACTTTTCTTTCCCTTTATTTCCTTATAAAGCAGCTTCTTGCTTACTTTAAAAGTCATTTTGTATTTTCTCCTCTTCTTCTGCTCTAATTTTATCTTTACTTTGCTTAATCAATTGCTTGAGTATCCTATTTTTTTGTCTGTAATCATTTATACGTCTATTGCTTTCCTCATCCCTAAGACCTGCCACGTTTAAATTTCTTCTTTACGCTTCTTTCTTTGCTTTTTAAGCAGCCTGAATTTCATTATTCCACTATCCATCGTCAGAATCTAACAATGATATCCCGAAGCTTAGTATATGCGCACCCTATATCTTTGTTTCCTATAATAGCCTCCCAAGTTGCCTTATTTATGCTTTCGATTATCTTCTTTTTTAAATCTGTTCACACATCCGGTTTATGTAGTTTCTCTATTTTTATACACATTTGCTTCGTTTGTAACTTACGGTTACACTGCGTCACAGAGCGTAAGCGGCGCGCGCGAAAATTCACCGAGAGAAGGAGACGCCGAGGCGGTCAGAACGCCCCTCCACCTTCCTCGTAAGCCTCACGTCAATCACGGGCCGGCAGGCTCTCGTCGTACGCAGTTAAAAGGCTGCATTCGGCCGAAACGATGCACTTATACTGTAAGTATACATTGTACCGATTAAAAATAGTTGCAGGAGTACAGGTTAATAAAAAACTCAACTTTTGTATCCTTTACTCTACAATTTCTTTCCTCCTCCTCATAGCTTTCCCTAAAATCTCTCTCTCTTTCTGTCTATCTCTCTTTTTTCTGAGGTCGGTCTGCCTTTTTCGTGCCTCCGTTAACGTCCCTACTCTCTGTATTCTTTTTGAAAGGTCGGTCTGGCTTTCTCACGGCTCCACTTTCCTTGCAGCTCCGTGAAGCCTTTCTTTACCATCCCTCTCTGAGGATGATCTGCCTTTTTTCGCGGTTCATTCACTTTCTCTACCTGGAGACGGGATAAAAGGTTCCCGCCCAACAAGCATACCCGCCGCCGCTTGGCGATCGATGATGATGGCGACGTCATCATCATCGATGACGACGAGGCCTTCTCGCCTCTGGCTCCTCCTGCCAAGCGGCAGAGGTAGAGAGTACCTTCCTTGACGAGACCAAAGACTCCACAGCTCCAAAGCTCGTGCCCTCGGAGGTAAATACAACGGGCCACCTTTCATGGAAGGTCTGTCCGCCTGGCGGTATCTTCTATCGTCCACCGGGGCCACCAAGATCCAACGGGCTTTGGTTCCACTAGGGTCACCCTCACCACCTTACCACCCTGACCACCACTCGCATATTAACCAATAGATGAAGTCTGGACATTCACAAATCCTGGCCTGTATCAATTCTGCTTATCACATTTATTCCGTAAATCCCATGATATCCGCGATTTCCACGACGTCCGCGAATACCTTGAATTCCATGAATTCAAAAAATTTCATATATGTACTTTTTTGTTTAAATTTCGACTGACCTGATAAACTGGTCCTTTTTGTTTCACAGTTTAACGACTCAGTTAAAAGTCTTACGTTTCTGTTAAGAAATCAGCTCCATCGCTTTACAGTTCGACTGGCTTTTCAGACATTTTGTTAAAAATACAATATATTTTAAAGGCCGCGGTGTAAACCTGTTATCTGTCATTTTTTTGAATTTTATTTTTTTTATTTTCGGCAACATTTTTCATATGCACTTAAGATTCCACAAACGAAACAGTAAAATTATTTTTAATTATTGTTATGAATTTTGCGAAAAGAAAAGATAAGGCATATATTTTTACTTGAAATCTCTGGAATTCGTCTTTTTTGTAGTTAAACCGTCATTCTTTTATCTCCAAATTAAACTTCTCTATTTTTGGATAAAATTTATTCTATATAAGTTGAAAATAGTACTGTTTGGTAAAATATTTATATATTGAAGTACGCATTATTCATTTAATAGTTTATGTGAATAGTTCAGTATATGTTGCTTTGAATGATATAAATCGAGTTTTTGAATAAAAAATACAGTACCATATATTAAAAGCTTGACGATTGTATGAAGCTCAAGAACATAAATTGAGGAAAAAAGAATGTATATTTATTTCAAGAAAATTTTGTATTTAAAGTGTTAAACTAGGGTGGAGATTACCCGTATTTCATAATTCGCGAATTTTGTAATTCTTGAAACTCTCAACAATATTTTTCACCTGATTTAAAATTCTGCAATTTGGGATGGTGAAAGTGACAGTGACTTTTCATTTGACAAAATCACATCTATAAGTGAAGAAAACTAACCAGTCCTTTTCAACATCACTCTTGAAAATTAAGCTTTCTCTTGAATTAATCTTTAGATTAATTTTCGGAGCTTTCGTACTTTTAATTTCAATATATTGTTGCTTCAAATTCAAATAATCAAAATTTTAGGACCATTTCGCTATTAAATATATCATGATTTTATGTTAAAGACCATGACAGTCAGTTTTAAATTGAGGAAAAAGTATGGAAACCCCAGAAAATTTTAGAAAATTTTAAATAGAAAATTAAAATTAACATAAAGTCTTTAGTAATTTTTCCGGGGAATTTAATGGTGACCTTGGATTTGACCTTTGACTTCGCTGTCAAGGTTATTTCAAGGTTAATTTTGTTTTTTTTGAATGGGAACCCCTATTTTTGACAACGGCAATTGAAAGAGCGGGAAATTTTACGTTCAGATATGCATTAAGGGCTAAGGTCAAGGTCACCTGTAGAAGGTCGTATGAAGGTCAAATTGAACTTGCAGGAAAATCGTGCAGAATTTACAGTCAGAAAAAAAGTAGATGACTGGTCTTTATTAATTTTTAAAAACAAAACTAACGCTCTTTCTATTGCTGATGTCAAAATTAAATGCTTTGGCTCAAAACTATGACTTTCCCACCGTGACCT
>JAAAKG020142819.1:0-11520 GCA_010014905.2 Druon quercuslanigerum
AAAACAACAAAAAAAAAAATAAATAAATAATTATGAAAGAATAAAAATGCAAAGTTTTTATACGGTATAATACAGAGTCATACAAACAGACGGAGGGGGGGGGGAGGGCGGGGGTGTTGATAATGAAATTTCCGTCTCCTGATCTGTCAGATCAGATTGCGACCGACGGAGGGTTAATAAATTATGTTTTGCGCGACTCCTCTTGAAAACGCGCCATTGCATGTACTGACATGAAACTTTACGCCCACTACACATACATTGCACCAATCAAGTCAGAAAATGAAGAAACAACACGTAAGTAGAATTAAGCCCGGCAGAAATCATATCTTCATATGATAAAAATTTGAATTGGTTTTTTCTTGAAGTCTTTTATCATAAAATATTTACGAAAGGGAAAAGGGCCAAAGGAGACAAAGGTAAAGGGAAAAGTATGAAAGGAGAAAATAAAAAGGGAAGGGGGCAAATGGGAAAAATAATAGTGGAAAATGTCAAAGAGAAAAGGGGAAAAGGGAACACCGAAATGAGAGAGGAAAGGGGAAAATGGCAAACGGTAAAAACGGAAAGGGAAAAGGGAAGGGGAAAAAGAACAAGAGGAAGGGAAAGGCAACGGGGAACGGAGAAATGGAAATGGGCGAAAAAGGAAAGGGAAAACGGTAAAGGGGAATGGGAAAGAAGAAAGGGTGAACAGGGAAACAGGAAAATGGAAGACGGTGAAAGGGAAAAGGGGAAATTAAGAGAGACAAAGATTTCTCGATCCAGACCCTGCCCTGTCGTGCGGTCCGACGCCCATCCATTTTTTCAATTCACTTCCGTCTCGAAAGCGAATGGGAGAGGGACTGAAAGAGTCAGTCAGTGGGAGAAGCGATGAAATGACAGAGAAGAAGAAGCGTTACCTTGGAAGCTTCACCGTTACCGTTACACTGGAAGCATTACCGCTCCGTTACCTAGTATTGCAAGTTCAAACCGTGCCATAAGAACTTATCGCTTCAAAATTATTTTTCAAATTTCATTTTTATGTTCTTCAAATCTATTTTCAATGAATCTGTTTAATCTTATAGTACCGTGACCTCTCATTGCATTAGGGACCTAACTGGGGTGGGGTGACGGAAACTGTACAGAGCAAGTGTTCGTGAGCCTGTCTCTTTACCTGGGTGATCACTGATACAACTGTGAACGTTATTTGTCACAGGCACAACTGTGCACATATGGTACCCTAGACACAGTTTACGTGCACAGATGGGAGACTCCCAACTGTGCACGGCAAAATCTATACGTGCACAGATAGTACCCTACTAACGTTTAACGTGCACATATGGGAGGCTCCAAACTGTGCACGTCTCAAATGTTACGATAAGATTTCAAAATTGGGAGGCTACATGTACAGATGGAACACTCTCAACTGTGCAAGTCTCAAATTTCAAGGGTACAACTGCGCACCTTGTCGGCCACTGGGACAATTTTCCACGTGCACAGATGAGGCACAACCAACTGAGCACGTCGCGGCCAGCGGGACAGCCGTGCACGCTACTGGCTACTGGAACAACTGCGCATGTACACAGATGTGCACGTACACAGATGTGAACAACGTTGTACTCTCAACTCTACACGTCAGGGGCCTGTGGTACAATTGTGCACGTTTGCGGTCACTGGAACGACTATGCACGTACACAGATGGGACACTCCTAATTGTGCACGTCGGGGGCGAGCGGTACAACTGTGCAGGTTGTTGACCACTGGCACAATTGTGCATGTGCACAGATGGGATACTCCCAACTATCGGAACATGGTTATCGAGTGAAAACGTTCTGTATTAGTGGCGTTACACATATGTAACAGTGTTACGACGTAAATTTTTTCTGTAGCCGTTCAGTAATGATTCCATGACAGTGTAACAAGGATATCTGACAAACAAAATGTTCTTTTATATTATTGCTGTATTTAGTTTATATTTTAAATTGCATAATTTCATGGACGGTCCCCTACTCCAGGGCTCTGCAGTGAAAGGCAATTCGTCCAAAAACACTCAAAATCCACTTGTCTCGTTTCCACCCTCACAAACCTTACTCAAGACACTTGCTCTAGACATGTAATCGCATGCTTAAACTAGTTAAAGAATTACACGCGCTGAAGATTTTAACCCTACCTAAACTTTCTAACCCGTATATAACGTATGTACCGAACATGGTAACCTTAATGTTCTATTTCTTGAACGCGTGTGATATACCTGTTTCATTACAAAGTTCCAGAACTGTTACGTATCCATACAGTAACAGCGGTACAGAATATTGTCTCATGTATGTACCATTACTGTAAAACATGTGACATTTTAGTGACGTCACAGTTAAATGATTCTGTGATATACAAGCTACATTTCAGAATCCTTATGTATGCTACGGTAACAACGTTATAGGACAGTGTGTCCATCATGTTCCATTACTGTAATACGTGTGACATTCTAAAGATGTTAAGTTATATTACTATGTGATATATCAGTGATATGACGGAATTCCAGAACTGTTACTTATCCTTACAGTAAGAACATTACAGAACAGTGTGACCCTTGTGGTTGGTTTCTCTATCGCGTATGCCATTCTAGTGACGTAGCAGTTTTATCACTCTGTTCTATATGAGTTACATTGCAGAATTTTATAACAGTTACATACCCTTATATAAACAGCGTTACAGAGCAGTGTAACCTTTATGTTCTAACAAGTTTTTGTTATGTAACATTAACAAAAAGTGTCCACTGGGTATGCATTGATACATACATAGTTGGGTATCTATTATATATGCACGCAGACTTGCAAGTTTAGCATCTTATCTTGTAATTGAGGCATGCACAGTTAGGAGAGTCCCAACTGTGCACATGAAAATGTCAATGTACTCAAATTGTACCCTCGCGACGGTTAACGTATACACATATGAGGCTCATAACTGTGCACGTCAAAATGTAGACGTGCACAGATGACCTGTACACAGATGTATTCGTGGCCACCGACGCGAACATCTATCTGTCTATTAGTTTGTTTTACGCACAAATACGGAGGAAATAAAAAGACGCAGGGGGAGCTAAGTTCATTATCGAACTCTAAGCCCGAGATAAATATATTATCGAGCGAGAACCAACAGTCGCGTGGCCTAGGCGCGCTGGAACATGCGAGCCGCGCGTGCATCGCGCGACGAGAATTTTCCCGCACAGCGGGCAGTTTTTTGTATCACATACGGGTAAAATGTTTAGGTTTTTAAAATATATTGATAATAGTCTCTAATATTTATTCTCCGCAAAAACAACTTACGCGAGAAAAAATTCAGCTGAGGAACCTAAGTCATTCTTTAAAGCAGCTCAACATTTATGTATAGCTGGAACCGTACGAATCCCTGTATCAGCAAAATTAAATACATGTTTGGACTTCTTCGGCCATTTTCCGTAGACCCGAGATATCATATAGTCGACACAAATTATAAGTATAGGTAGAATAGAGATATTAAGAATAGTTGTTTAAAGGAATTATTGGACCATCACGAAAGAACGGTCACACTGCAAATCGGCGCACAATATTGCTCGTCAGGTAGATGTGCACAGAATGTAATGAATAATAAATTATTAATTAATAATTACTTACATAATTTATTCTCTAATTACTCAGCATATTTCACGTGCATGAATCAAATAACTTGATAATTTTTCCAACAAAATTCCTAAATCAATTCAAAAGATACTATTTGCTTAGAATTAAGCGCTAAATTAAAAGATTTGAAAACCCAAACGAAAATTTAAGTTTTAATCCACCTGTATGCCAAAAAGGAACTGCGATGGACATCCGGCTATTCGAGTGTGCACATAAAGCTTAAAGCACTTTTATCACTCAAAATACACGCCAATGATATTATTAAAGGGAGTTGGTATCAGGGAAATAATAATTTGTAGGTGCTTCAGTTTCAGAAGGTCTAGTTGAAGTAACAAGGATCCTGGTGAGCCATACTAGACAGTGTAGTAAAATATGACCAACACGATATTTGCTACACACGCCAGAATGCCTAGTTAAACTTTGCCCAGTAAGAACTACAAGACATGTGGTTTAAGATACCACACATCTAGTACGGCCAACATTTTCATGGCTGCTAGGGCCAGCTAGCTGTCTAGTAAAAGTAAGCAAAGGTTGAGTTAGGCTAACATTCCCGTTTTTAGGTAATTTAACTAGTTTTCTGGTAAAATTTGCCAATTGCATAGTCACGTAAAATCAAAGGGGTTTGTTACTGAGAAAATGTTTTTGCGTACACATTTTGGTTTTGGGGTAGTGGTGTATGGAATGGGAACAGAATTTTGGGGTCAATGCTCCCCTCACCCGAAATGATAAAAAATGGCCACGAGGCAACTTCGAGAACTTGAAACGATAATTTTAAATTCAAATTGATAGATGCGACTGAAGAAAAAGAAGAGGCAGTAGTCGGTCAAGAGTCGGTAGAACTTTGTGCGGATACTTCTTTTCAAAGGATTTGTTTATTTTCAAGTAATTCAGCAACTTGCCCAATGCCAATTCCAGACGAAATTCGGTTGTAGATAATTCAAAAAGTCACTGATAGAGTTCAACACAAGGATGGAACATTTTTACCAGTTGAAAGATCGGGAGAATTGGCTAAAGGAACACATCGAAGCTTGACATCAGCGTGGTTTTATGCAACTTTACCGGATGGAAGAAAGCTTCTCAGAAGTTTAATGATGAAGTGGTTGAACCAGAAACTATCGACAAAATGAATCAAAAAGTCGTCAATTTTGAGGCGAAAAAATGGCGAGATATCCTAAAGAGGATGTTTAATGCAACTCTTATTTGGCAAAACAAAACCTTTCTCTTCGAGGAAACTTGTTCGAATTAATTAAAATGCTGGCTAAATATGATCCCGTATTGCAAGAAAATTTGTTGAATTTGGAGAAATCAGCTGAAGAGTCAGGAAGAGTGCCGTCTTACTTATCGAAAAGAATGCAGAACGAGATTATTATTATAAGATCTTGGGAGACCATGTTTTAAAGAATATTATAGCATATGTAAAAAAGGGCAAATATTATGGCACGTTATTCGGCAGCACTTGAAATAATAGTCTTGTCGATTAAATAAGTAAAATAATAAGGTACGTGCATGTCGAGGAAAGGGTCTTAGGAGTGCGTAAATCCCTTCTGGGGGTTTTCCATATGAATGGAAAAACAGTAAAGGCTATCACTGAAGATATTCTAAAAGAATTGGAAAAACACGAATTAGACATTCAATTAGGCCGATCTCAAGACTATGACAACAATTGTACAATGTCTGGTTAACTTTTCTTTATTACTTTATCTCTTTGAGGAGTCGGATGTTATTTTTGGTAAAGCTATTGCATTTAGAACTGAAAGATGCCAAGAACTGGGTATCGAAATTGATGAATAAAGGCGCAGGGAGAAAAAACTTTCACCAGATAAATGACGAACGGATTGCAATTGACTACGCAAGAGGAACTCCGTAGGTCAATGTGCGAGTTCATGGATCATTTTGTTCAGGAACTTCAAGAAAGGTGAATTGCGCTGAAAATGATTTCCGATACTTTTCAGCTCGTTCAATCAAACTTTCTCATGAACGCCTCAGAGACTGAACTTTCACTCGCCGTGCGAAAATTGAACCTGGTGTACAATGATTTTGACGAAGCATGGATTTTTCTACAAGTAAAAATGTTACGAAGGCATATTAGAGCGAATGATACAACTGAAGCAGCCACTTCATGTACAACGAAGCATATGTTTCAGTTTATAATTACGTGGGATTTTCCCGAATCTGTGCCCAATCTTTGTCTAATTCTCCAGTTTTTTTTAATAATACGTGTAACAGTGGCTTCTTGCGAAAGAAGTTTTTCAAAATTGAAATTAATAAACAACATTTTGAGATTGACAATGAGCGATCAAAAGTGAAACAACCTCGCGATTTTGTCTACCGAAAAAAAATTCTATTTACATAACATTTGGACGAAGTAATTGAGAAATTTGGCGCACTCAAAGCAAGAAAGCACAAGTTCTGAATTCTTTGATTTAATTTTAATTTTCCAATAAAAGCTACTTAACTACTTACCTCTTCAAATGTCGCATGGCAAATAATTGCAAATTATGCACTACTGATATAAGTTATTGTATTTTTTGATAGTGTCAGAAAGCAGGGGGGTGCCTTTTTTCTTCTGCCGACCGCAGATGACCCGTGTACTCCTGGACTCTTGCCGAGACACAGACGCCTGTTCTGACTGGCAGCAAGAAAGGCGGTTTCCAACACCTACTTTCCCATAAATAAATTATTCGAAAATATCTCAATTTGCAAGAAAAAAAAGCAGTCCCATCTTTCCTGGAGATTGGAAATAATTACAGAGCCTTTACGTTGTAGTTTGGAGCTCGAATCGCTTTAATATCTTCATTAGAACTAAAGATATTACACTTGTAATTTTTTGTAATTTTAAGTAACAATTTTCATTATTTTTCACATTTTTAACTGCAATTTGTTCATAAATAATTTCATCATATTCATGAATTTTTCAACTTTTTCCTATTGCATCCTCTATAAAAAATAATGTTCTAAAGCTTAATATTCGTAAATGTGCCCTAAATTCCTGATTTTTTTTGCAATTTTCATTCTGTAAAGCGCAATTATTTTACATTAATGCACTTTCATTTTGTTGGCTTGGTGACTATGCTTCAAACTCAGATCTACAATTTTCTCGCCGATAGTAGACCCTTTTCTCCCTACAGGGATATTCATTTTCTCGTTACCAGACGAAAAAGTGACTAATGCAAGGTAATATATTTCTATTACAAGTAAATATTTTTCTCATTGGAGGATAATAAAATTATACACAATTCGTCAAAAATAATAAGTGTTCGAACTTCGCAGCTTGACTAAAAATTTTACTTCAACTACCTTTCACATTGTCTGCTACGGCTATGAAAGAAAAGCTCATGTAATTTTCGAAAGGCTCGTCGGCCAACTCATTAGCGGATAAAGATAAAAGTTTTTTGAGCCCACGCAAGAACTTTTCTTTGAATTTCGGACTTGTTGCAAGATTTTATGATTGGATAATCCACCTATATCTAAAAAAGAAAGGCAAAGATATAAATGAAAATTGAATAAATATTGAAAAATTATTATATAAAGGAAATTTTTACCAAATTTAGTAGGCTTCAGCTAGTCTTTAACTTACTCTTTATTCGTTTCACTGTATCAGTCTACTTTTCTGAGGACTTTCAAAAAATTTCCAATCCTGTCATCTATTCTGATCTCTGCGACTTCATTACCACCATTACCATCCAAAGAAAAAGGAACATTTTACTTTTATTCTTCTTCCATGTGGGTTTCTGCATGCTTTTTCTTAAGTGGCCACAGATAACTGATAATTCAATTTAAAGCATTCCAAATTCCCCTGATCAAGCGGTAGAATTATGGCGGGGGGAGGGGGGCCGTAAAAATGCAACTTCTAGGCCATCCACTTTTAAAAACCTATGAGATATACAGTTATCAACCAATAAAACTGCAAGTTGCGGTTTTTTGGACTACAAGAAAATTTCTACTCTCGGAACGAATTCGAAAAGAAAGCATTATTCAAAAATGTATTTGTCCATCTACGAATAATTTTGGTTTTAATACTAAACAGGTAAGTCTTTTCTGTTAAGTCACGTGAAACAATGGGCTGCGAGTGATCTGTTTTTATATACCTGAAACTTGAGTCAAGGTCTCTGGAGCGAGGATACATGATTTGAATTTCTCTTTGAATTTCAAATCACTTTCATCAAAGTTGAACTATTTGGCTCGAGTAAAATTTTTGGTGACAGTAGTTTTTTGAATTCTGCCAAGTAACTTTGCTCCGCTTCTGAATCAGCCGATATTCTTTCTCCTGCAAATTCAAAGATATGTAGAGTAAAATGGGTAAGGAAATAGATTATTTCAAGATCTCTTCGGATTAGAGTTTGCTTTGAAAAAGGTATTAATAAATTGTAATAATGAATGATGTTACGTCCATAACGTAAGGATTCTACGATTTTATTTTTTACTCCATAATTTTAGGTTTATTTTTTATTTTGTACATTCTAAATCTTCCCTTTCAATCTTCTGTACTTTTACCTGCAATTCAATTGTATTGTACACTTTATGCTAGAAACGTGCTTTAACCTAACTTTCCTGGTAACTATTTCTTTTATATTTATAGTTTCAACATCTGTCTACGAGATATCTTATTCTTTGAGTCGCTAAGCCTATTTTGCTTAATTGTTTTATTGAAGGTCAGCTAGCCTATCACCAGGTCTTCATATTATGGAATTTTCCGCAAGAATTCTTTTGGGCCTTCATCTAGCTTCCCGGATCCACCACCACTGACAATGGGTCTGTTCTAACCATCCCTTCCACTCAACTTACCCTCTCCTCGCAATTTTAACCAAAACCTCTCTCCTGCCTCCGAGTACCATCTAACTGCGATCCAAAATCAGATATTACTTGTTTTCGTTAGAGGTAACAAGTTACGCTTCGGAAATTCTAACTCGAAATTTGTACTGTACCTCATGTTTATCATATTAAATATATTGCCGTTTGTCTATCTCATTTCACAAGTCTTTAATGTGTTTAACCTGCTTCTGCCTGCATATAATTTTAATCAGGTTCGAAGAACACCGCGTCAAACGAGGCTCGGTGCACAAAACATATGATTTGAGTGAATTGTAATAAGCATTGGAATGAAAAAAATTCTTGAATTAATCAATGCAAATTTTTATTAACCACAATGATAAAATGCAATGGTTTAAGTTAGTAATCAAGCTATGTCTTTTTTTTAGAAATAAAGTATCATGGGAAGTGTTGTTTTCTTACGTACCGGTGATTATTAAAGCTCGAGCGCCTTTTCGTTTTTTCCACCCCCCTAGCCAGCCATCATTTGCTCTGAAATCCAAGGACCCGCCTAAATATCGATTTAAACTCAACGCTTTCTATTTGAGAACTGGACCAGAAGTAGGAATTCCTTGAGTTACTGCGTTCAAAAACCAAGTAAATAATGCATTTTCCAAATCTTTCGTCCGTCCTTTTTTCATTTTGAAAATTATACTTTTGCTTGCTGTAAATTTTATTGAGATTTGTGTTTAGAAAGTTCTTGAAATCAACTTCTTGCAATATAAATAATTTCTTGCTGATGTGAAACTTGGAACTTTGATTTTTGCAGCATTTTGGATTTCTCTTTGTAAATAAATCTTGCCCGTTTCATCGTTGGAGGTTCACGTAATGCATCTAATGATTTAATGATTTTTTCAATAATTTCAATTCAGCTCAAGTCACAGAATTTCTAAATTTTATTTCTTTAAATTTTCTATGAAATTATTACCGTTTACAAATTTCAATTTCAAACTCATAAAAATGATTCAGCCGTCCCAGCTAAACGTTTAAATAAATTTAGATAAATTCTGGATTGCTAAATTTAGCAAAACAAAATTGAAAAGAAGAATAGATAAAAATTGCACTGACGCTCAGTGTAGCCGTGTGTGGCTTCTCGAGTACTATTCATCGCCGCTCGTAAAACTCACGAGGCAGACTCCCTGGAGCACATTAAATTTCTCGTAAATAATGACCCTTTAATTTTCATGAGATGTGAACTCGTTATAAAACGTGAAATGAGAAAGGTATGGTTTGATTCAATTTTAATTATCAGAATTAGTTTATTGACATAATTTTAAGTAATCGAAAAAAAGATTCGTGAAAATCTGTTAATATTTGCAGTGATAATGGAAACATTGAGCCATTGAACCTTCTGCCGCAAACTTGACATCTACTCCCTCAATCTGTATAATGAGTATTTAATTAAAAAGTAGTGGTTAAGAAGTCTTATTAACTTCGAATAATAAGCTCTACTAAATTAATAATCAGTTTTCTAGTTAATCTTGTGATAAAATTGTACTAAAGCAGTTAGTAAACGACTCAGCCTGATAAAAATTATCATGTTCATTTTGTGCAATTGAGTTTTAAGTAATAAACATTGAGATAAGATGAAGATGCTCATATATAATTTAAACCAAAAATGAGGTTGAAGATGTGAGTGGTAAGTAAATACGTTATCCATATATAAATGGGCAAAATTATCACAGTTTATGTTCTTGCACATGTAACGGCATCCTTGAATTGCAGATTTTCACACCTTGTGTTCGGTAAATTACACTTCGCGAGTTTCTAAGTTCGAATCCAGGTTTTGGGAGAATATTTAAACTAAAGTTTAAAGCAATTGACATGAGCTTTGGACTGGACAAGTGTGAATGTGTTCATCTTCACAATGGATGCTAGAATTGAAACCATCGCGTGATGATCAGGATGTTCAACTCATAGGTGGAAATACCATTCAACATCTTGGTATTGGAGAAACATATGCATATCATGAAATACCACAAGCGAAAACCCAAAATATGCTATCTTAAAAACGGCCCTTGAAAACAGGTATTGTCAAATTCGCAGAAACATTTGGGCTTCTGAATTATCTGGCAAGAATAAGATACGGGCGTACAATATTGTGGCCGTTCATATACTCCTTTACATGTTTGGTGCAGTAAAATGGAACGTCGATGATTTGAAGAAACTTCATCGAAACACACGCAAGATTATGTCAATCCATCTAAGTCATCATCCTAGATCTTCCCTAACTGGCATATACCTCCCTTGAGATAAAGGGGGTAACCTGCTCAGTTCTTAATAGAACATATTCTCATATGAGACTCTTAAATCAAAATGACGTCTTCAATGATGACGCAGAATCACTAACATCTTGGATTCTCAAAAGTCGTGTTCAGGAAACCGATCATTCCCTTCTACTAAGAAAACATTTTAACAAGCCCTTTTGTGGTAATTCTACGGCTTTTCTCAAAGTATGCATGTGACGCGTACATAGAGAGACACAACGCAGCTCTAAACGTGTTATATTAACATCTTCGTCACGTCATAATGTTCTCCAAGATCTGACGACGAAGACAATTTACGTGATTGAATTCTCGGCGCCAGTCGATGGTTATGTCACGACAAAGGAGAAAGAAAAACGAGCGATATGTCAAGCACTTCTTTTTACGCTGAGCAGGCTGTACTAAAAGCCATAAAATCCATATTTTTGTTTTCATAGTCGATTCAACAAAATCCCATCCTGCCAGCGTCAGACTCAGTCCATCGCAAGCCAGATGCAAAAGGCTGTTCTTCTGGGATCACTTCATCTGGTCCGCCAACACTTTTCCTCAGAAGATTCTGCAAAGATTGGTTGATCTGAAAAAGAATCCTGAGGTGAGGCCTTCATCTTCAACTGTACCATTTGTGGCGTAAGGTTATCTGTGGCTAGAAATCAAACAAATGTTGTGCAAAGTCTCTTGCGTAAATTTTCCGTCCTTTCTTACCTTCTAGGACATAGACGGAGCAGCACTGAACGACGTACACTAGGACTACTATCGGCGAGAAAATGATAGGCATCTGCCTTTGAAGCTATACAGCTCAGCCAAAAAAAATCGTAGTG
>JAAAKG020142820.1:0-11520 GCA_010014905.2 Druon quercuslanigerum
GAATATCTGGATGTTAGGTGGGACAATCTTACCCTTTGAACATCTACATTTAAACATCCATTTTTCTCCGTGTAGCTTGTGACGTTTGACCAAGTATTAAATTTGTCTATTTTCAATGTTGTTTTTTACAAACAAAACAAAAACTACTTGTCCCAAAAAATTGATTGATAAGAAATTTGTAGATCTGTTTAAGGTCCATAATATTTGCCTATTAATATTTTGTCGTATCATGAATAGTTTCACCACAAAATTGAATTTTTTATTTTTCATTATTCATTGTGCAATCAAAATTTGAATTTTCGATTTTCCTAAAAATTCAAAAAGTTGTTATGACAATCTTTTAGGGTGTTCCGAATGCAATGTCTTTCTTCGTCTGACATTTTTTTAAACCTGAACCAAAATTTTCATAATAGATATTTACTTTAAAAAGAAATTTAATTTAACGGAAAAGAATGCTTTTGACCAACGAATATTAATTTCTAACCAAATTGTGTAATTTCTAACAAATTGGTTGAATTTATAATCAACAGAGATGGATTCTGAAAAAATACAAATTAGACTTTAACTTAAAACCAGAAAAGATATATGTTTACTCTTTTTTTATTATTTAGAGAGGAAAAAACAACCTTTGCTTCACAAAAAAATTGTGTACACCTAGAGTATAACAAATGTGAGTGCAGAAAATGTTTAAAATACTACTAAAATGAGTGTTTGTGTGAGTTCAAAAAAATATGTAGCTGAGCTTAAAAAGATATTTCGAGCATAAAAATACTTGAGAAAAAAATGTAAAGTAATTTAAACAAAAACAAAATAAACAAACAAAATAAGAGATTGAGTTTTCTATTTCTTATATAAATTATATATTGTTAGATAATTTTTAATAATATTTTAAACATCTTTGTATAATGCAACTTGACTTAGCTGAATAACTTTAATATATTTTTCATACTTTTTTTATTTATTTTTATTGAAATTATACCCAGCAGCCGAGGCCAATTACAGGGTTAATAGCTGAAATGTAAATTACAAAATCATCATCATTTCTAATCATCAGTTCTAATATTCATCATCATTTCTAATATTATATTAACCCTTAAACTGCCAAAACGCCACTACCGGTACACTGCTCTTCGAAGGCCAATAACTAAGACTATTCGATATATTCGATACATATATTTTCATTACTTAAGATCTCCTCTTTCCGATAGTGCCAATAAAATTCCTCAAAAAATGTATTTATTTTTCCAAAATGCTGTTTAAACAAAAAAAACTTGATTGTTCGTACCTATTTTTCTTGTGATCCATTTTTCAACGTTCTTCGAGTCTGTAATTATTCTGGGACCCCACTTAATGGTGGAAAAAATGTCTGAACTTTGAGAATCTATCGTTCAAAGATCGATTTTTCGTTTTAGTATTTTCAAAATGGCGTCTTAGTGGCAAAATTTTTGTGAAAACATTCATGAATTTTTTTACAATAAACGATGCTCTTTTCGAAAAAATTTTCAAGGGTTAAAAGTTCTTGTAATTAGCCAAGGAATACACCCGAATTTTTATGAAGCGTTTTGAGTACTTTTTTAAATGTTTGCATAAGAACAATTTTTGCAAAATTCAAAATTTTTCTCAAAACGCTTCGGGAAAATTTAGGCGTATTCCTTGGCTGATCACAACTTTTTATGTCTGAGAATTTTTTCGAAAAGTGCATAGTTTTTTAGTAAAAAATTCCCAATGATTCCGTAATCTTTTATTTCACATTTTACTTCAAACCACACCACCACCGCATTTTTATTCCGAGAATTTTCGAGTATTTAAAAAAAAAGAAATGCCCATGCACTCTTCGGAAAAAATTCTCAAAAGTAAAAAGTTTTTGTAATCAGCTAAGGAATACGCCTGCATTTTTCTGAAGCGTTTTGAGCAAAATTTTGAATTTTGCAAAATTGTTCTTATGCAGGATTCAAAAAAGTGCTCAAAATGCTTCATAAAAATTCAGGCGTATTCTTTGGCTAATTATAAGAACTTTTTACACTTGAAAATTTTTTCGAGAAGAGCATCGTTTATTGTAAAAAAATTCATGAATATTTTCACAAAACTTTTGCCATTAAGACGCCATTTTGAAAATACTAAAACAAAAAATCGATCTTTGAACCATGGATTCTCAAAGTTTAGACATTTATTCCACCATTAAGTGGGTTCCCAGAATAATTACAGACTCGAAAAACTTTGAAATCACAAGAAAAATAGGAACGTTTTTTTTTTGTTTGTTTAAACAGCATTTTGGAAAAATAAATACATTTTTTGAGGAATTTTATTGGAACTATCGGAAAGAGGAGATCTTAAGCAATAAAAAAAATATGTATTCAATTTTTTCTAGTGTCGAATAGTCTTAGTTATTAGCCTTCGAAGAGCAGTGTGTCGGCAGTGGCGTTTTGGCAGTTTAAGGGTTAAATCTAATTTAGTCTAACGCCGAGATGTCGCTCTTTAACATCGTGGTCATACTTGATAAATCCTACTTGAGATAATGAATTTTTTTGCTTCTGTTTTAAATTTGCTAAACGAAATTTAATAAATATTATTGTTAATATTTTTGTTTCTAGTAGTAAATGAAACAAAATCATTCATTATAGAGCACATTATAAATAATGGAGAGTTCCTAGGTACATTGCTATTAGTTGGTATATAAAATAATTCTCGTTGTCTGGAGTTGTAAGTCGGTTCTCGAAAGAGTTTCTTGAGTTTGCCTAAGAGATAAGTTTATTCAATACAATTTTTAATAATTTTGAATACAAAAATTAACAGTGAGTACGTATGTCTGTTCTCCATAGTGAACTTATCAAATTTCTTACATTAATTTAAATAATCAGTCCCTTGAGGAGGAAATCTATCTTCCTTCTTAAAAAACAAAAGTTTCAGAAACCGTTTTTGCATTTTCTCAATTTTGTTATTTTAATATCCAGATTCCAACGGTTCTTATTTATCTTCAGTTGTTTTTATACTAATCTCGTTTTTGTTATATAGCGTTCTTTTTTTTCTTGCATTATTTCTTACAATATTTAAAATTTTGTAATTGATTGTTTGATTTCACATAATTAATGTATTTTCATTCTGTACTTATATGTTTTGTCTTAGGGGACGCCATTCCAAGGCTTCAATAAACTCTAAACTAAACTAATATAGGTGAATGGCGCACCCCCAAAAAGATTCACTAAAAAATGAGTTGACCGACCACTACAAAACGCAAGGAAAAAACGAATTGGGATCGATTAATTATGTATATATATTTCAAACATTTTTTTCTCGGCTTCTACCACAGCTTTTTGAAATTTTAAAAATGCAAATTAGTCGTTAAAACATGCAATTGTAGGCAGTATTTTTTTCCTCGTGCTACTATATTTTACAGTGACAAATTTGTCATACCAAATTCGTGAAATTTACGGATTTCGATGCGGATTTGCGGTGACGATGCGCGTAACGTATAATGATTCGCGGAGCTATTTTTTAATACTAACGTTGTAATATGTGGTTATTGGCCAATGATATTTTTTTTATGCCATGTACTGTCAAAAAGAAGCCTTTTTCAAACAGAACCTCTTTAAATTCTACAACAAAATGTATGTGTACCAAAAAAATTAGAAAGTTATGGACGTTAAAGTAAAATGAAAATTATTTCAAAATAAATAAACTGATTTATTTCCATAAAATTTAGATTTGTATATATACATATGTTGTAATAGGGTCTATTATACATTAAGATCGAAAATATTTTATCTAAATTTAATCTGCAGTCTCGCATTCGTCACTTGAATCCATATGATCATTTGAAATTTTGTGATTATTGCAATTTGTTGAACACGCGCATAGCTCGCAACATTGCAAACCTTGAGACAAACAAGAACACACTTCTTTAACTTTGCAGGGTGACTTTCCAGTAAATATTCCAGTAAATACTTTTCATGTAAATAAACCAGTTTATTTATTTTGAAGTAATTTTCATTTTACTTTACGTCCATAACTTTCTAATTTTTTTTGGTACACATAAATTTTGTTGTAGAATTGCAAGGGGTTCTGTTTGATAAAGCCTTCTTTTTGACAGTACATGGAATAGAGAAAAAATATGAATGCCCAATAACCACATATTACAAAATTAGTCACCGCAAATCCGCCTTGAAATCCGTAAATTTCAGGAATTTGGCATGACAAATTTGTCATTGTAAGAAAAAATAGCATGAAGAAGAAAATACTGCCTAAAAGCACATGTTTTCACGACTCATTTGCATTTTTAAAATTTCAAAAAGCTGTGAAATTGCGCGTAACTTGAAAACGAAGCATTTTTCAAAAAAATACTAGGAGTAAAAAAGTGTTTATTTTTATCCATGTTACTTTAGAAAATGATCAGCGTAACGATTTTTTCATTTTTTGTACTTTTACAAGTTTTTAGTTAATAACAAATTATTGACCATCGGGACAAAAAAGCATCATTAAGGTTTTTTGTTCCTAATAACATTATTAATTGATCCCAATTGGTTTTTTCCTTGCGTTTTTGAGTGGTCAGTCAACTCATTTTTTTGTGCATCTTTTTGGGAGTGCGCCGCTCGCCTAATAATTCAGTTATCGTTCCCAAATTATTGTGCCATATTATAATTTCGATCTAAACAGAGAAGTAAACAGAGTTACCATAGCCCTTTTGTTATTAAATTGCTTACAAGATCTTTTTATGAAATCTAACGTTTTCGAAGCGGATTTTACCAGTGAGTTGATTTGAGGGTTACATTTTAGATCGGAGCTTAAGATTATACCAAGGTCATTTACTGTAGCAACCCTTTTTAAATTCTTATTACCCAGCTGGTACTCAAATTTAATTAGATCATCTGAACGAGAAAATTGTATGATCTTACACTTATCAGTGTTAATGTGTAGTTCATTTTCTAAGCACCACTAATAAAATCTAATCAGTTTTCCCTGTAGCTTAATACAGTCTCTAATGGAAACTATAGTTTAAAAGATTTTGGTATCATCTGCAAATATTAATAATGGTATGAGTTCTCCAGTTACCATATCAAGAACATAAATCAAATACAGTGTAGGTCCTAAATTCGTGCCTTGCGGTAACCCAGAGGTCAGTGTGAATGGTTTAGATGAGTAACCTGAAAATTGTACCACATGTTGTCTATCAATTAAAAATGATTTAATCGTATTGATCAGATTAGGTTCAGTTTCCAGGCTGTTTAGTTTTCTTATCAATTTTTCATGATTTGACCTGTCAAAGGCCTTCGAAAAATCTATGTAAATAGTATCAACTTGTCGATTTTCAGATAACGATTCAGAAACATATTGAGTGAATGAGGCTACATTCGTAATCGTAGATCTCTAAGGGTGAACCCATGCTGTTCTGGGCAACGCTGTGGTACTAACCTTTTTGTAATCTTTTGAGCTAAACATTTTTCGAAAACCTTAGGGAAGTTACACGGTACAGATATGGGCCGATAATTGGTAACGTCTGATTTTGGATCATTTTTTAAAAATGGACATACTTTGGCTATCTTCCAAATTTTTGGAAACTGGGCAGTTTTTAATGATAAGTTAAAAATAAACATTAACGGTTTCACAAAAGCAAGAGAAAATTTTCGGATAAAAAAAGTCGGTAATTGATCCGTACCTGCCGTTATTTTATTAGCTAAATTATTCAATATGTGAAGAACCTACCCTTTATTTAATTATGCCTTCACCAAAACCTCCCTAATATGCTCAGATTGGTCATTCGGTTTAGTATTTTCAGATGGACCCACTTTAGGATAAACACTACTGAAAAATTCGGCGAAGACATTCACACACTATCAGGGTCCGTTATCTCCCTTTTAATATAATGTACAATACCCGGAATTCTTGTCTCGCCCTTGAGCTTGTTCATGATATTCCAAATTTACGACTGGTCTTTTTTTAATACTTGTTCAGTTTTTTTCACTTTTTTTTACATTACATATTTTTGAATAAAAAATTATATTTAAGTGATAAATAAATAACTATTATTTTGTAAACTTTTTACTTTCATCTTCTCGGGTAAAAACAATGAGAAATTGAGAATATTAATAATTACTGACTGTTTTTTTATTTTTACAAAAGTAATTAATTCAAACGCTATTTTCATGAAATTCGCTTCTGTATTATCTAAATCTGGGATTTTTAACTTTATTATTCATAATATTTTCCAATTTTTCATCAATCATTGAGTCATTTTTAGGTTTTCAAACATTTAAAAATAATTTATTAAAGTAATTATTTGTATCGTGAATAAAGTAAGCCAAAATAGATGAGCTATGAAAATATTTCTTATCGTTCTAGTTTTGAGCAATAATTTGTAAATATCGTATTATAATCCCGAATGCATGACTTTGCCGATTTCAAAGTTAAAATTTTTCTTCATATATTCACTAAATAAAGTTGAAAATAAGCATATCAACATAACTGCTTTATTAACAAAATTTTTAAATATCTTTCACGCCCGATGAAACTTTCTACTTCATGAAATTTTCTCGTTCGTAATCCATGCTTATACACAAAATTATACAACCGTAAAAAATTTCGAAAATCAAAAATTGATCCATTCTAATTTAAAGAATAGAAAAAATTCTGATGCTTTTTAACTTTTTTTAAACAGTTAGAAGGCAATGACTTTAAATTATGGCTGTGTACGTCATGTTTACAATGTCACACTATGACCTTATTTATTCAGGAGATACGAGAATGCTACACCATTATACTTTTTTTACAATCTTTTCTATTTGTCACGTTTTCCATTTTAAAAATCTTGATTTTTAATTGTTGTATAGAGTCCTAAATAAATTTATTCATTTGCATCAAAGAATTAGTTTCATTCCGCTACTGAATTGGCGAATATCTAAACTAATCGAATCATTAATTTTCTACTCACCTTTGGTGGCTCACTTTTTGCTAAAGAAAAAAAGCTATACAATTAAAATAAACTTCTCCGGCACTCAAGTCAGTATTCAAGTTAATGCTCATTCACAGAAAGTCCTTTTTACAAAAGTTTGCTAAATAATTGAAATTTCCCGGGGAAAATATAGAAAATATGCAACCGAAAAAAGTTTTGGAAATCGAAAACAGAATTCTATAGAAAAGAAGGGCATGAGGATCTTGAACATGCATAATTATTCAATATATTAATCCATATTTCTTTCACATTGATCCATTTTAGTCTGAAGATTGCAAAATTTCACAGACTTTAAAATGCTACAATACCCCTTCGTTTTATTAAACTTTTCTATTTCTCACGTTAGCCATGTCCATAACTTTTGACAAATTATTATATACAGTTCTCAATAATTTTATTTTTAACACGCAATTCGTTTTTTATTATTTGAGCCTATATAAGATTTCAAATAAAGGAAGCATGATTTACCCTAATTTTAACGGTAATGTATGGTAACTTGCCATAAATTGCCCAAAATTAAATTTAAAAATGTCTCTTATTTCTGGAAATTTATGAAAATTCTGGATTTATGGTAACTTTGAAGATAAATATGGCAAATTACCATAAATTACCCAAAATTCAATTATAAACATTTTTATATAAATTTCCGAAAACTGATGCAATTTTTGGTAATTTATGACAATTTTACAGGTAAATATGGTAAATTACCATAAATTCTCCAAAATTAAATTATAAAATATTTATCAATTGTCCGAAAAGAAATTGTCGGCCATTTATGTTCAATTAACGGGTAAATATGGTAACTTACCATAAATTACACAAAATTCATTTTTAAACATTTTTATAAATTCCCGCAAATTTATGGTAATTTACGGTCATTTATTCAAATATATGGTAACTTTCTATAAATTACCGCAAAATGGTATTATGTCCCAACAAAATTTCCATACAGTTTTTACAATGAGTGAGCTGACTATCGTAAAATGCGAGCTCATAAATGTGCATGTGTAATAAAAATATATTTTATAAAATTGTTATAGGACCACTTAGCTAGCACCTTCACAATCGAATTTCGAAATTCTTCATAGCTCAGAATTTCTGGCTTTTTTGGGCTTTTTGTTCATCAATTAAAATTTGTACGCTTCTGTATTTAAAATAAATTAGTTTTCTTGTGGAAAACCAGCTAACATTAATCAAAATAATGCTTAAATAAAAAAAATGAACCCCTTTAAAATATTTGAATTTTTACATAAACTAATCATTCCGTATGTTTCAGCTTTTTTGGTTCCTCAAAAATACAGAGTCGAATTTTTGGCCTCCTACCTAAAATGTCGAAAGAATCCCCTTTATACAACGTATTAAGTGTGTAAATAATTATGTTCTTTCGTTTTCTGGTGAGATAGCCTTTTGACGAGTTCAATCAAATTTTTCTAATTTAGATTGGGAGAGATGACCTGTAAACATTTTTGGCAGAAATTTTTCATAGAGTTTCATGGTCATTCTGAAATATTTTAAAATATATATAAATATTTTTTTTATTATAACATTAACAATATAAAAAAATAATATCTAATAATACAAAAATAATCGTATTAAATAATAAAGTAAAAACTTATTTTCATTAACACTTTTAAGAAAAATAGAGTTTAACCACGAGTTCTGAGAAACCGACAACACTCAGAAAAAAGTTAGCATTTGTTTCAATCAAACAAATGCTTGTTTCAATCAATCACAAATTTGTTCGACCCTATATCAAAGAAAGAATTTGTTTGATGCAAGCAAACATTTTGTTGGGTGTGCATAGTTATATATCATTCAAGTCAGAGATTACACGAAGGTTGTATTTGCCTGCATGAAATAAAAATGGATATATTTTATCTATGAATAATAAAAAGCAAGCTCTATTCTATGTTAAAAAAAACTAAAGAATTTACAAAATTGGCAGTTGTTGTAGAAACTTACGGATATTTCCTCTTATATTTACTGAACTTATCTGTCAAACTCACATCTTTAAATTGTAAGATCTAATCAAAAAGTCTTTAAGTGTCACCGAAAATATCCATAAATTTATAAAATAACTGAAAATTTTGTAAACTCTGCAGAAATTTCGGTAATCATTATTGAAAATCTGTGCTGTCCCTATTTTAACCTAAAATCCTGTAATCTTAGCAGATTTTTTTTTCCGTCTATAACAATAATGATAACCAAATTTAGACTACCGTTTTCTCCTAATCTATTTTATAGCAAATAAGTATTTCTTTAGATAAATAAATTATTGTGCTTGCTTAATTATGTACTTTTTTTGGTAAAGGAAATTTTAAATTTGATTAAAAAAATTAAATATTCATAAGAAATAAAAATTTATTTCAACGGAAAAATTTAATTCCTTTTTTTTCATTTTCTCAACATTGTTTAAATAATGACAAGACAATGTTTTTAAATCGGAGACGCTGCATCATTTTATAACATGACCTTCTCATTCTTTCAAAAGTGTTGATAATGCTACACGATTGGGTTATTTCCTGAAACATTTCAATTTTTCAAGTTTTATATTTTTACAAACTTTTTTAATTATAATATATAGTTCTTAGCAAATTATTTCTTTATCAAGCAATAATTTTCTTTCCACTATTGAATTAGAAAATATCTCGATTAATCAAATTATTAATTTTCTACTAATCTTTGAGAGATCAATTTTCGCTAATTAAATCTAAAATTTTAACTCGTGATTAGGTTAATTTATCCAATTTTGATTGTTTTATTCAATTTTTCTATTCTTCACGGTTTCCATATTTATCAGGATTAAAAATTATTACATAAGTTATGAATGATCTTCTTTTCCTTCTCGAAAAATCGGTGTATTACGAAAATCTTGAAAATGATCGAAAATGATCCATATCAAAAAGAAGTTTAAGAAATTGTAGATCTTTTATAAGTGCACAATCTTCGTATATTCATATTTTTTTCTATCTCGCATAGTTTGACCGCAAAAAGTAATTTTTGATTTTGCATTATTTGCTGTGTGATAAAAATTCGATTTTGCGACCTTCCGACAAAACTCAAAAATTTATTATGATGATCTTGTAGAGTTTAAAAGTATCATCTATTTCGTATTTTGTATCTATATTGTTGTATTTAGATAAAAAAGTTTTCTACTAGAAAATGACAAATTGTTATCAAAGTAGTTAATTTCTCAACCAATCAAACGAACCTTCAACCCAGCAGATTAAATTTCTGTAAAAAAAGATCAGTTTCCGATATAAAATGGAATGGTTTAATTTTTAATTTAAAAAAATTAATTTTTAATAAAAAAACTAATTTTCAACAAAAGAAATTAAATTTTTATCAAAGAAATTAATTTTCTACCGAAAAATAATAATTTTTAATAATTACATTAATTTCAAACCAAAAATTTTATTCCTAAACGAACTTTTTAGCCTAAAAATTAAATTTCCATGCAGTAGATAAATTTTCAACAAAAAATTGAATAGAGAATTTTCACTCAGAGAAACATTTTAAAAAAATGTTCAACGTAATAGTTAAATTTTAATCCAAACAAAAAATTTTTCAAACAAAAAGACTAAATGTTTAGAAAAAAATGACTTAAAATTTAGTTTAATTTTTAGTTAACAACATTTATTTAATGAAAAACTAATTTTCAATAAAAAGATTAATTTGGAAGCGAAAATTTTTAAATTCTCAAATTAAAATTTAAAAACATTATAATTTTTAATGGACTTTTGAACCTAATAATTAAATTTTTTGCTAAAATGCTTAATTTTCTCGAAAGAAAAAGACAAATTTTCAAATGCTGCCTATAAAAAACAATTTTTTAAATTAATATTTTATTGCACGTTGTGTCGCATTTCCAAAAACTTAATTTTTTAAATTTTCAATGTTATTTTTTACGATTTGATCAAAAATACGGAACCTATCGAAATATGATTCATAGAAAATTTGCAGATTTTTCAAGTGAAAAACTTTTAATTATTAACTTTTTTCGTACTTTGTACTTCCGCAAATCTAATTTTATTATTGCTAATGAGATTTTTTAGGATAAAAAAACTATGCGTCATATCAAAAAATTATTAATAACAGCTTCTGTCAATTAAATTTTCACAGCCTGCATCGTTTATCCCAAAATTAAATTTTTTTATTTTTGTTTCACTTAATTACATTTCATATTTCAATTAATTTTAATATTAACAATCATAACATATATAATAGCAATAATTTCCATACTATATACGCCTGAAGAAATATAACCTCAAAATCGACGCATGCATGAATCACCAATTTCTTCAGTATCGAAACGGCTCGGAAACGGTTCAGCAGATATAGACGAGACAGCTGCTGATTTGATCCTTTTTAGTACAAACTTCAACTTTTTAGTTCAATATTCTCGAATTTTATTCAAAATTTGTCTTTTTTAGTAGTAAATTAATCTTTTAGTTTAAAAAGTCAGCTGTAGAAAAATGGACAGTTTTTCGACTAGCACAATATTCACGCTGAAATGCTTAAACACGGTGGTGAGTACATACCACATAGACTGTGCGAACTAATAAATCTATGCATCG
>JAAAKG020142821.1:0-11520 GCA_010014905.2 Druon quercuslanigerum
AGTTTTAGTCGACGATCACGGTTCTCGGCCGGTCTGCTGCTCGCCTCCTTCGTTGAGGCAGGAGCGAATAGGCCACGAACAGAGGTGGTGCTTGGTTGTGGCCTTATTTTGTAATTTTGATATTCGAAAAATTAAATAATGAGCGAGTTGTTTGTGTAAGAAAAATGTTTCTGTAAAGGAAAATAATAAAGTACTTATTAGAAATTGAAAATATAATTTTTATTACACCTACGCTCTGTTTTGTATTTAATTTATTTTAGAAATTTCATTATTATTCACGTTTAATATTTTTGAGTGTTTTCAAATAAATAATTTATTTATAATTTAGCTGCTTAATTCTTGTATCTACAATTTTTATTAATATTCTAGTTGATAAAAATTTTAAGAAATAAAAAAAAACTGTTCATAATTTTTTTATTCTTTAATATGGGCTGAATTGAAACAATTGTAAATAATATTAAAAACAATTAATAGTTTAAAAAATGTACAATAATTTGAAATAAAAATTACTGATGAGCAAAATGAAAAGTATAAGAGAGCCCCAATCAAGCACCGCCTCTATGCGTGGCCTATTCGGTCCTGCCTCAACGAAGGAGGCGAGCAGCAGACCGGTCGAGATCCGTGATCGTCGACTAAAACTCAACTCAGACACGATTGAACATTTTTAATCGTATCTCGGGAACCGATAAAGGTACAAAATTTTCGAAAATCTAGAATTTTTTTAAAAACTTATCACGTGCTGTATTCTCTTCAGCAGGTAAAAAAAATCTGTTTGACATTACTAGACGTCGAATTTTATAGGCTTTTGAAATCTTTTTTTAAAAAGGCCTTATCATTTTTTTTCGCTAATTTATCGTGGTTCAAAGCCAGCAGTTATTTTTAATAATGCTTGCGTCAATCGATCTCATAATTTCCGGCGGTAGTGTATATTAAAATACTAATACAAAATTTAATTATTAAAGATTCTTCAAAGAAAAGTACGATTATTTGACCTGAGCGTGCTTCGGTTTCACAAATGAAAAATCTGCCATCGAGAAATGCGTTAACCAAAACATCAACAGTGATAAAAAATGAAAGAAAGCAGATGACGAGCTAAAACAGGGAATTTAAAAAAAAGAAGAATATTCGCAGTCAATCATCTGGAGGCGAATTTACGAGAATTTTGACTGTTATAATTCAAAGTGAATTGCCAGAATTTAAATTCAATTTACATTCAGTTGAATTTAAATTACAAAAATTTAATTAGTTTTGCTATAATTCAATTCGAATTTCTTAGAAGTTAATTGCAATGCTAGACTTAAATTTAAAACGCTAGAATTCAATTTACATATTTACAATTTAATTGGAATTAAAATAAATTGTTAACCAAATATTTGAATTTTCAATTACAAATTAAATTTTAAACTAAAATTATGAATCTTTATGAATAATTCCAATTTTCAACTTTAAAATAAAAATTTGCAGAAAGAATTGAATATTTAAGTTGAAAAAGTTAATTTTTAACCAAAAAAATGAATTTTTTATCAGAGTGATGATTTTTTAAGAACGTACACGACATTTTCAACAAACTGGATGATTTTTTCACTGCAAAATAACAATTTTCAACTAAAAATGAAACATTCACAGATAAAATGAATAGTTAAATATTCACTTAAAAACATTAATTTAAATAAAAGTGATGAATCTTCAACTGAAATAATTGAATTTTAAACCTAAAAACTTAATTTTAAACTAAAATTATGAATCTTTATCAATAACACTCTGATTTTCGACCACAAAAGTGAACTTTCAATCAAGAAGATTAATTTTCTAAAAAAAACGATTTTTAATCAAATATATAAATTCCACGAAATGGTGGAATCTTCGACTAAAAATATAAATTTTTAGCAAAACATTGAATCGTTAAATTTCCGAAAAAAACAGCTGAATTTTCAGTTAAAAATATGAACCTTTGGTCAAAAAATTAATTTAAAAAATTGATCTTAATTTGCAACCAGCAAGTTGAACTTTTAACGACTATATCTACTTTTAATAAATAGAATAGTTTAATTCTCAGCAAAAAAATTAATTTTTATACAAAAAGATGAATTTCTAACAAAAATAATTAGTTTTAATCTATAACACTTAAATTTTTGACCAAAATGATGAAATTTGAAACAAGAAGAGTAATTTTTTACAACAAAAGACAAATTTTTAATAAAAAACATGATATTTCAACTAAATACTTAAATTTTGGATTAAAAGAGATTAATTTTCATCCAAAAATTGAAGAGTGAAATTTCCATTTAAACAATCAATTCTAAATCAACACATGACAACTTTTCAACGAAATAGTTCAATTTTTAACCGAAAAGATGAATTTTTTAATAAGATAAGATTTTTAATGAAATAAGATTTTATCTTTTAAGTGTATAGTCAAATTTTCAACTTAAAAATAAAAATTTTCACAAAAAATGGGATATTTAAGTTAAAAAAGTTAATGTTCAACCAAAAAGATGAATTTTTTACCAAAGTGATGATTTTTTAAGAAAGTACACGACATTTTTAACAAACTAGATGATTTTTTGACTACAAAATATTAATTTTCAACGAATAATGATATTTTCCTTAAAAACCAAAAGCATGAAATTTCTATTAAAATGATGAATCTTCTGCCAAAAAAATGAAGTTTGTAACATAAGATTTAAACTTTTAATCATACTCGTTAATTATAAACTAAGAATAACAAATTTCCAACAAAAAATGGAAAATTTAAATTTTCAATTAAACAATTAATTTTCAATCAGAATGATGAATTTTCTACTACTAAGGTGATTTTGAAAAAATTTAAAATTTTTAACCATAGTTGTTATTTTTCTAGCAAATATGCGATTTTTACAACCATTTAGATTAATTTTTGACAAAAAAAATAAATTTTCAACCAAAAATAGAATATTTAAACTTTCAGTAAAAAAAGTTAATTATTTACCAAAATGATGAATGTTCGAATAAAATATTATGAATCGTTAACTGGAATACCAGAATCTTAAACAAAAAATATTAATTTTTTATTTGAAAAATACCAATTTTTTACCAGATAGTTTAGTTTTTGACTAAAAAAGGTCACTTTTAAAACCAAAATTGACGTTGAATTTCCATTTAAAAATTAATTAAAAAAAAATTCAACAAACAGATGAACTTTTAATTAAAATGATGAATTGTCAACAAAAATGAATTTTTAAAGTAAGATTTTAACTTTTAAACATAAATATAGTTGAATTTTCAACTAAAACAGATACATTTTTGATTAAAAAAGACTAATTTTCAACTAAAAATATGAATTTTCAATTAAATAGATGAATTTTCGACTAAACAATATAATTTTTTAACCAAAAATTAAATAAATAAATTTTTTGGTGAAAATATTAATTCTTAATCAAAATAAAAGAAATTAATCGTCCTGCGGAGAACTCATGAATCTTCAACAACAACTAAAATTAATTTTTTAAATAAGATTTTAACTTTAAAATATAAATATAGCTGAATTTTCAACTAACACAGATACATTTTCGACCAAAAAGACAAATGTTCAATTAAATAAATGAATTTTCGACAAAGCAATATAAATTTTCAACCAGAAATTAAATAAATAAATTTTCAGTTGAAAATTTTAATTCTTAATCAAAACAAAACGAATTATTCCTCCTGCGGAGAACTTATAAGAATTTGTACTGTTATAATTCAAATTGTATTGCCAGAATTTAATTCCAATTTACATTTAGTTCAATTTGAATTACAAGAATTTAATTAGTGTTGCTCTCACTAAATATGAATTTTTTAGAAGTCATTTTGAATTGCTACAATTTAGTTTCAATTGCTAGACTAAAATTTATTTGGAATTATTAAAATTATATTTACACTTTCTGGAATTTAATTTTAATCGACAGATTTAATTAATTAATTTCTTGAATTCATTTTATCAAGTTGAATTTCTAAAAATTGGCTGGCATTTAATAACTGAGCTAGAATTCAATTCTGATTGCAAGAAGTCCATCGCAATTACCTTAATCACTTCATTTCATCCAAAATATAATTGAACCCAATTCAATTGATTTAATTCGCCCAATATCCAAACACAGAATATATTGATCAAAACATGATTAAGAAGATTTCTCAGAACACATCCCAGAATGTTTTTTAAGAACTGCCCTAATCTTAAATTTCCGAGAATTATAGAACTCTCGTAATAAATCCCCCTTCACCCCCCCCCCCTACACTTCTTTACTCGTTGGACATTCTCCCCCACCCCTTATAAGACTTGAGGCATTTTCCGAGTGCTATTGCCGCTGACGCTCATTGTTTCATTGTTAGAGGGGAAGTGGGGGGGGGGGGTAAAAACTCTTTTCCATCTGCTCGCCCTCAACCCCACCCCCTTTCAAGAACCCTTTTCGTTCTTCCATCGCAAACTCTCTTGAATCCCCCTCCAATTCCAGTTTGTCTACCCCGCCCCCTCCGGGCACCAAAACTTTGGACGCCACACTTCTCGGTATATTTTAAATAATATTGAAAATGGAGCTCTGGCTCGCTGCCTGACGTTCCACATTCTTCTCTTCGACTTGATTACGATCTCGGATTTTCGACGTCAAACAAGAAAGCGGTCCTTTCATCCTTGTGAAATCTACTCCGCCTGGTTAGAATTTATTATTTTTAAAGACGGTAATTTATTTTTAGTTCTGAAGGTTTTTTAAAGTGGTGACTTTCAACGTTTTCAAGGTGAAAATCATTATTTTCTGATGGTCTTCACTTCAAAGTAAAACAATCTCCAACTAAGCACGATTCAAGTATTTTTGGTTTTGTTACAATTTGTTTGTCAAAATTGTTGATTGAAGTGAATTTCATAAATTTTGGCGAATCAGAAAGTACGTATCGGGGGTTTGAATTCCTGGATCTGGGATTTCTCTTCAGTTTGGTTTTCATATTTTCTGACTCTTTTATAGTCATTTTTTTGCTTTTAAAGTAAATTTAATTTTGTTATAATAGGGTATAAATGAACCAAATTAAATGAGCAATTTTGCGGGACTAGGCACAGTCTTTTTTAATAGTAAAAATATACAATAGTTCAACTTTTGAATGAAAAAGAGACATTTTCAACCAAAAATTCAATCGTTAAATCTTTAGTTAAAAATATTAAGTTTTAATCGAAATAAAAGGAATTTTAAACAAAAGATTTGAATTTAAAAAAAGGAGATGAACTTTCAATTAAAATTATGAATCAACCAAATTAAAAATAAAGTTTTAACATAAAATTTTATTTTTTAATAAAATAGTTAAATTTTCAATTAAAACAGATAACTTTTTAACCAAAAATAGAAAGGAACCAAACAAAAAAGAAAAAAATTAAAATACGTTAAAATTCTGAAACAAAGAGACGAATTTTAAATAAAAATTTGGAAGCTTCCACCTCAAAAAATAAAATTGTAGCTTTTAACCGCCTAGTTCAATTTTCATCTGAAAAAGAGAAATTTTCAACAAAAAATGGAAAATCTTTATTTTTAGTTTAAAAAATTTATTTTCAATTAAAAGAAAAAGGAATGTTGAACAAAATAGTTAAATTTTCAACCATAAAGATTAATTTTGAATCAAAGTAATCCAAATTTAACAAAAAAAAGTAATTTTTAACCAAATTTTTTTAATTTCGACCATTTACTTGAATTATCAATTAAAATTATCAATCTTCAACCCTAAAAGGAATAGTTAAATTTTCAATTAAAAACAAAATAATTTTTAAAGAAAATAACACGAATTCTCAACAAAATTTTTACGTTTGAAACCAAAGAGGTGAATTTCCAATTAAAATTATGAATCTTCAGATTTGGAACCAAATTGATTAATTTTCAATTAAAATTATGAATCTTTAAATATAATAGTTGAATTTTAAACCAAAAAGATAAATAGTCACTTAAAAATTCTAATTTTCTACCAAAAGGATGAATTTTCAACAGGAAATGGAAAAGCTTTATTTTTAGTTCAAAAAATTTAATTTTTAACCAAATTGTTTAATTCCGACTATGTACTTTAATTTTTAACTAAAAATTATTAATCTTGAACAAAAATGGATTGGTTAAAGTTTCAATTAAAACCAAAAAAAAAATTTTTTTTAAACAAAACGAATTTTCAACAAAATTTTTACATATAAAACTAAAGAGGTGAATTTATAATTAAAATTATGAATCTTCAGATTTGGAACCAAATTGATTAATTTTCAATTAAAATTATGAATCTTTAATTATAATAGTTGAATTTTAAACCAAAAAGATGAATAGTCACTTAAAAATTCTAATTTTCTACCAAAAGGATGAATTTTCAACATGAAATATGAATTTTGAACCAAATAGTTGAATTTTTACTAAACTAAGATAAGTTTTCCAACGATAATTGAAAGTTAAATTCTCAAATGAAAGAATTAATTTTCAAAAAAAAAGTTTTTCAAAAATAGTTACGTTTTCAACCAATGATCTTTTAAAGAAATCTTTTAAAGAAATGAAATTTGAATATTGAAATGTTTAATGAAAAAAAAATTAATTTGTAACTAAAGTGAGGAATCTTAAAATTAAATTTTTGAATTTTAAATAAAAAAGATAAATTTTCATCCAAGTAGGTAAAAAAGTATGTAAAAATCAATTTTGAACGAAATAATGTTATTTTCAACTAAAAAAAGATTTTAAACCAAATTTGAAAATATCAATTATCATTTTAAAAAATTAATTTTAAAACAAAACAAAAAACGATTTTTAACTAAATTAATGGATTTGTAACTAAACTGATAAATCTTCGAATGAAATATAGACATTTTTAATTTAAAACATACAAATAATTTTCAATAAAATGATAATTTTTTTACTGAAATAGTTAAATTTTTAACCACAAAGATGAATTTTCCGCCAAGAATATTAATTTTCTACCATAAAGACAAATTTTCAACAAGGAGCAAAAATTTTCAACTTAATAGTTACATTCTCGACTCAAAAATATAAATTTTCAACCAATAATTGAATAGTTAAATTTTTAGTTAAAAATTGTTATTTTCAACCAAGAAAACAAGTTTTCAACAAAGTAGGCCAATTTTCTACCAATGTAATGAATTTTCAACTAAAATGATTAATCTTCAAATGAAATAGTGGAATTTTAAATAAAAAAAATGAATTTTGAACTAAAATTATAAATATTTAATTGGAATAGATTAATTTTCAACCGATAAGAATTCCAATTAACATGATTTTCTAATTTACATGAATTTTGAACCATAAACAGTAAACTCTTATTTATTCCAAGGCTCTCACTTATTCCAAGTCTCTCGCGCTCGGAGATTCCAAGTGCCGGAGCCCTTCGATCTCCCACCACTGTCCCTGTATCATCTCAACCACGTCAGAGAATGGCCAGTTAAAAAGAGGCACGAAAAGCTCGAGGCTCATCACACATCGACACAAGGAAGGGGCAACCAGTGAACTTCGCTTGACAAAATAACCCCACGACTCGCGGTATAGTTGGGAACCCCTGTATACTTGAAATATCTGAATGTTGGCGTTTATCGTCCCTTGAAATAGGTAAGAGTTCATTGTAATTGAATTTTTAACAAAACAATTTAAAAATTCGATTTGAAACCAAATTTAAATATGTATTTTTGTAATAGTATTTAATAATAAATATATAATAATAATAATAAAAAAAATAATAATTCACTTTGGTTAAAATATTAGGTCAGCAAGACGCTTATCGAAACTGGTATTTTATCATTATTTAGGAATCTCAAGGTACATACTAATAAGTGTGGAATATATAATAAGAAGTGGACACAATGAAAGGTGGCTTTAAAATCAATTTTAGTCATGCACATTGCATAAAATTGTTTGAATCCAATTGCAAGTGTGACTCGGGTGAGCTCACCTTGACCTGACAAGAATTATTATGATAAAAGGTTCGAATATCATGGTCTGCTGACGAATTTCAAAAAATTACTAGCGTAATGCATTAAAGGAATTGATTTCCGAAAAGCTTTTTATAAATCTTATAACTGGAATTTATTATTTCAATTTTCTTATTATAAAGTTCCGGAATCTAAACAATTAAAAAATCTGCCCGCCTGGTATTCATATACTTTCCTCGCGCTCAGTATGATTGTGAATTCTCTTTTGTTAAAGCTCTTTTGGCTTTGACGAATACATTCTCATCACATGTCTTGTAAGAAAAAAGGTCAAAAACAAAGTTCTAGATCTAATTTAGACAAACAATTTTATTATTAGACATTTTATTGTACCTTGCGTCTTTTTTCAAATATTTAACCTGTTTGTTTAAAATGTAATTTTTCAAGATTGAAACGAAAATTGCGCGAATTATCAAAAAATAATGCATAACAAATTTTTAGATATTTTTTTTTGGTGAACGACTTTTGTTAATTCATTTTTTTTGTATCTTGTGGCGTTTAACGAAAACTTTCAAATTTTATAATTTTTTTAATAAATACAAAAAATACTCGTCCTATCAAGAAATTTTTGATAACAAATTTGTAGATCACATTTAGATTAACAACTGACGCCTATTAATTTTTTTTATCTTATGCTGGTTTTGCAAAAATTTAATTTAAAAAAAAATTTAATGTTTTTTACAATTAAAATAAAAACTCCGCTTCCCTTAAAAAATAATAAATAATTAATGTTTCGATTGTTTTAGGTCGTCAAATACAGTACTTCTGCATTCCCAATCAAAATAAGAATAAAAAAACAGTTTGGGGGGGGGGGTCATTAGCAACAAAGTTAAGAATTTTTTTTTAAATTCTATTATTTGATTAAAAATTGAATTATTTTGTAGATAATGCAACTATTTTGCTGAAAACTGATCTCTTTTAGTCAAAATATTAAAAGAATAACTTGATTGAAAGTGGAAATACTTTATTAAAAATTTATCTTTTTGGTAGAAGATTCTTCTCTTTTGTGAAAATTTAACTATTATATTTCTAGTAGAAAATTAATATTTTTTAGTGGAAAATTCATATATTTGGTTTAAATTTATATTTTTTAGTAGAAAATTAATTTTATCAGTTAAAAATTAATCTATTTCGTTGAAAACTCATCTCTCTGATTAAAACTTGAACTATTTCATTAAATATTCGTAGCTTTTATTTCGTTCATTTGTTTTTTATTTAAATAGAATCTTTTTTGGTTAAAGTATCATCAAATCCAATTTTCGTTGGAAATTCATTCGCCTGATTGAAAGTTGAACAATTTTGTTAAAAAGCAATTTTTTTAAAGAATCATTATTTTAGATAAAAATTCACCTTTGCAGTGAAAACATTTAACCAGTTGCAAATTTATATTTTTAATTGAAAATTGATTTGTTTTATTTGAAAATCCATCTTCTTCCTGAAAATTCAACTATTTTCGTAGAAAAATAAACTGTATGGTTAAAATTTAAATTATTAATTAAAACAATTACCCACATGGTAGAAAATTAAGTTTTTTGTTAAAATTCCACTTTTTTGGGTGAAACTCGTGTAATTTTTTTATTTCGTCTTTTTGGGTAAAAAGTTAGTCTTGTTTTTTGAAAATTTATGTTACGGACTGTGTTGTCAACTATTTTGCTTAAAATTATTTTTTTTTGGACTTAATTAAACTTTATTTGTTGTTACAAAAAATTTAACAATATTGGTAGAAATTTCAACTATTTGGTTAAAAGTTAATGTATTGAATTAAAAAATTTACTACTTGGCAGAAAATTCATAGTGACAGGTGGTAAAATCAACTATTTTATGGGAAATTCCTGTATTTTGTTCAAAATTCGTCTTTTTCAGCAGAAAATTAATCTTCTTTTTTTAAAACGATCATTATTTTCGTGGAGGGATCAACTATTTTTTTAAATAAAAAATTAATTTTTTAAACTTAAAGTGTATGTATTCTATTTTTGGTTAAGAGCTTATATTTATTAGTTGAAAATTCAAATATTTTCTTTGAGAATTCATCTTTTTGGGTAAGATCTGAATAATACTTGGTTATAAATTAAACTATTTTATTAAAAATTCAATTATTTCGTTAATAAATAAACTTTTTATTCTAAGTATTATTTCTTTGTGAGAAATAAGTTAATCAAATATTTTTTACAAACAAATTATGTTTGATATTTAAAATTTTAAAAAAATTGTTTAAAATAATTTTAGACATTTAAACATTCCAATGTTTTTAAACTAATTGATTATTGTATTTTTATGAAAAAAATGGTAATTATCAAAATGCTAAGTTTAGACCCAAAATTTTAAAATTAGAAATTAAAAAAAATTTTTTTAAAATGTTGAATCAGAAATTATAAAATTTTATACTTCAGATATTTTATAATTCAGCAATTTTCTGTTGGGAATTTTTTAATTCGGTAATATTACAAACTATCGGGAATTTTCTAATTCGGTAATGCTATAAATGTTACAACTGAAAAATTCCGAGAAATAAAATTTCAGACGCTTTAAAATTCTTGAATTGGAAAATTCCTGACATTTTATAATATTGTCGAATTTGTAATTCCCGACTAAAAATTGTTTTGTTGAAAATGTATCTTTTTGTTGGAGAACTGAACTATACTTGGTTAAAAATTCAACTACTTTGTCACAAATTTAATTATTTTGTTGAAAAATTCAAACTATTTTTTTAAAGTCTTCTTTGTGATCGAAAATTCTTCTCACTATAGAACAACTCTTTGAAAATCTTTTTCAACACCATAATTGAGGGTGTTTTTCTATCCGAACTATAAAATAAAAATAAAAAAATATATATCAGGGAATCATCGCAGCTCAGAGCACTGTTGAAACTAGAGATCTCTTCTTTCACGGTATCATTTTTTTCGTGTTCTGTTTTTAAATAGGATGACTTCATGCTGTAACTTTCAATGCTAAACAAACGATTCTGGGATCCCACCAGTGGTCTCATTTTAGTACCACTCGAGACTGTTTTTCTGAGTCTTACCGTAATACCTGAAACTAGCCCTGAAATAATAATTTGTTTTGACAGCGATGGTATCATGGTTGTCTTATGTTCTAACACTGCAGCCTTGGTAGCCATGCGGCTCGGTGCTGGGGTTCGATTCCCAAAGCAGGAAGCGAGTCTGAATGTCTTTTCGGAAAACTTCGCATTTGGCTTTTGAAATACCACCCTACATATAGCCTACAGTTTATAATTAACGCTATAGTACAGTGACTAATGTCCTTGGAGTTTATGCGACTGTAAAAATGCAATGAATTTTAAAAATATAATAAAATATTTGCATGCTTGGGTCGAAATATAGGCCCTGGATTGAAATTATTGCCTCTATGTTCTTGAGTTTTACTGATATCTCCTTTAAATCTCCATATTCTCCGTTGAATTTTTCAGTTCTGTTTTAACCACGGGGGTGAAGGTACGTTTTAAATAGTGGAAACAAATTTTGTCAATATGGCTGCTTATGGAGCGACCGATGCGCCGTGAGTGTCTCCTGGCAGAACTAAATTCACAAAGCGAGCATGCG
>JAAAKG020142822.1:0-11520 GCA_010014905.2 Druon quercuslanigerum
ATAAATAAATACTTTATTGTAATTCCAAAAAATTTTAAGAAATTTAAAGATTTTAGGTATTGTAAAAATTCTATCGGGAATTTTAAAGAGCTTTAATAAAATTCAAAGGGATTTTAAACACACACTAAACAAGTTTTAAGGGATTTTTAAATATTTCAAACGATTAAAAAAATATTTGAAAATATTATAAAATGTTCCAAAGTATTTTCTATAGATTTAAGATGATTTCCAAAGGATTTGAAAAATATTTTAGAGTATTTTAAAAGATTCCAAGGTATTTTATATTGGTCAAAGAAGATTTCTAAAGGAATTAAAATATTGTAGGGCTTTTAGAAAAATGTAAAGGCGTTTTTAAGAGTTTTAGAAAGTTTCAAAGGATTTCAAAAGTTCGCAAAATACAATTTTCGGGAAATTTTAATAAAAAATTCAAAAGAATTTTTTAATTTATTCCAATAATTAGAAGCAAAGTTAAAGAATTTTAATGATTTTAAGATATTCTTAGAAATTCCTAAATTCCAACGAATTTTTAAGTATCTAAAAGATTTTAATCGATTTACGAAGTTTTTGCTGTATTTGTAATTTAGGGTATTTTTTAAAAATTCCAAGTAATTTTATAGAGCTTTGGAAAATTCCAAGTTACATCAAAACATTTAAAACAATTTGAAATATTTTAGAATATTAATAATAATCGTAAGAAATTGTAAGAGTATTTTTAAAAATTCCAAAGTTCTCGAGAACCTAAAAAATTTTAATGATTTTAAAAGTTTTTACTGTATTTGAAATATCTTAGGGTATTTTAAATTTATTTAAAAATTTGAAGAGATTCCAAAGAATTTTGGATTTTTTAATTTTAGGGTATTTTTAAAAACTTCAAGTAATTTTCAAGGGGTTTGGAAATTTTTAATGAACTTCGAAAGATTTTCAATAATTTAAAATATTTTAGGATGTTTCAAAAGATTTCACGGAATTTTCGATTGATTTCAGTAAATTCAATAGAGTTTCATAGGAATTTGAAATATTTTAGGGAATTTAGAATAATTGCAAGTTTTATTCTAATAATTTGAAGGAATTTCAAAGAATTAACAAAGTTTTGGGATATTTTTCAAAATTCCGAGTAGTTTTCAACAGCCTTAAATTTTTAAAAAAGATTTTTAAATTTTCAAGATTTTGGAATATTTAAAATGTAAAACAAAGTAATTTTCAAGAGCTTTGAACAATATTTCGAGGGACTTCCAAAGATTTTCAATCATTTCAAATATTTTATTTCAAATAGATTCCACGGAATTTTCGATTGATTTCATTAAGTTTAATAGAGTTTGAAAGGAATTTGAAATGTTTTAGGGAATTTAGAAAAATTGCAAGTATTTTTTAGGATTTTTAAAAAAGATTTCAAGGAATTTCAAAGAATTAAAAATAAAAAAAGCGTTTTAAAAGATTTCAATAAATTTTCTAAGTTGTCCAAGGATTTTGAATATTTGAAGAGATTTTCAAGTATTTTTTGTAATTCATTAGAATTCATTTGGCATTCACTCTGAATTTTCTTAAATTCCTTGGAATACTTTTGAGTTTTTTTTTAATTTGCTTGGATTCACTCAATTCTACTCAATTCAATAGATTTTTTCTTCTAAACTCACTTTCAATTTTTATGCATTTTCTCAAATTCTTTTAAATTCCTTTATAATTCTTCTAAACTCATTGCAAAATTAATAAATTACATTAATATTGTCGTTTAGATTAAAATTTGATTCAATAAATAAAATTTTGTTGTCGAATCAACGAAATGCACCTACCAAAAGATTTGTTTAAAACAACCAAAAAATGTAGTGGGTTCAACCACATATTTTATTTATAATTATAATAACCACTACGGTTGTACCAACAAAATTATGGTTAATTCAACAAAATCATTTTCTAAGTGAAGGAATATTGAAACTATAGTTTTGCATCCTTTTTCCCTAATTTCATCATTTTAGAATATTTCTAACAGTATAAGTAAAGAAAATATTAAATGCGCATTTTCATTTATTAAATAAAATTTAAATAACAAAAGAGGCTTCTTTTGCGCATCTTGAGGATTATCTCGCGTTAGAAAGGGAGCCTTTCTCATACGCGTATGGGGATTGAAGCTTGAAGGTCGATTCCCGATTGGGTAATTCCCCGAGTAACGAAAGTATCACGAGGATCGGGATTGGTAGATCTGAACCAAGAGAAGATCGCCCGCTCTACGTTCGCCACGCCTTCACGATCTTCGACTCGGTCCGATTGGTGGACCCTTCGCTACGCTTCGGGTCTTCTCTTTATCTTTTTTTCTTCTTTTTTCAAGCGGTGATCGCGTTCCCCTCCTTCTTTGCTTTTTTCAGCCACTCTGCGCGAAGATTTTTGTTTCTCTTTACACGAATCATAAAGAAGCCTGGGCCCCTCACCGCTCCTTTTATGGCCCTTTCTACTTCTTGGCGTTTTATTTTATTTATCTCCCCTGTACTTTTTCTTCTCTTTCTTCTTTATGAGCCTTCTCTTCATAAACTTCTTCTTTTTTCCCCATTTTTTTTTCTTTTTTTTTGTGCATGTATATATCATGCGCAGCGCTTCTTGCGTCCTCGATTTTTGGGTGTCGATTTGCGTCCTCTGAATTCACCTTCCGTATGGGCTCATAAATCTTGAAAAAGAAAACACACCATTGGTAACACGCGCCTCGGGAATTACAGATGTAAAAAAGTAAAGTTTTTTTTCCTGTCTTTCAGGATGGATTTATTTATTTTTTTTTTTGTTAGGTGCTTGCTTGTATTTGTTGAGTTTTATGGCGGCGAGTGTTGGAATATTTCAAAATGAACATAAGTATATTTATTGCTTTCATAACTGACAAACGGCCAATCGTTGTCTGCTTTCACAAAGAGCGAATCCTTTATGCATGCAGTAGAATACAAGAAGCTCCACCGCGATTGCGTGATGTTTCTGTAATTATGATTTACAATTTTCTGTTTTCGTGACAAGACTCTGGAACTCGTCTCTAATTTTGATCTTTCAATGGTAGATTATTTTTAAATTGGCGTAACAACACATTTTTTGTCAAGATTTATAAAAACCGAGAATGCTATATCTCATGCAATCTCATGCACTATTTTGCAATCCCATGCACTTTTTTGCAATCCCACGTACTCCTTTACAAGCCCATGCACCCGAAGAAAATATTATAGAAAATTAAGTTCAGGCCTGTAATGATTTTCGTTTACTAAATTTCTTATAATTTTCTTTGCGGTTTCAGAAAAATCTTTATAGAAAATCATTATAAGGAAATTAACATAGAAATAAAGAACGTTAGGATATTGAAAGAATTGATGCAAAAAATAGAAAAAGTGCAAACTAATGATTTATATTATTTTGTCGAAAATTCGTGTTATTGATTAGAGAATTTATTCTTGTGGATTTAAATTCATCTTTTATGGGGGAAAAGCAATATATTTTTGATTAAAAATTCATCTTTCTAGGTTGAAAATTCAGGTTTTTGGGTTGCAAATTAATATTGTCTTTTTAAACTCAACGATCTCAAAAAATTCTTTTTTCTTGAAAGTTCAACTAATTTATTTGTAAATGCAAACATTTGTTTAAAATTAATCTTTCCTCGTTGAAAATTATTCTTTTTAAATGGAAAATTCAACTTTTCAGGTTGATTGAAAATGTATCTTTTAATTTTTTTAATTTAACTCACTTCTAATCTCTTCGATTTTCTATGTTGAAAACTCAACTGTTTTGTTAAAAATTCGATTTTTTGATTAAAAATTGGTCTATTTTGTTTCAAAATTGAACTAATATGTTGAAAATACAATATATGTCGACTTGAGATCTTACAACAAAAAAAAATATCATTGAATTCTATATTGAACCTATTTTTTTCAAGTAAAATGTTTTTCCCTATTATTCATCTATTTTCGTGAAAAAAAAAAATAAATAAAATAGTTAATAATTTCATATGCAACAATAATACAGCGTCGAATTTAAAACCTTAATTTTTAAAGAATTTCAAGTTGTAAAAGTTAAAAATAAATGTGGTATGAGTGTTTATTGTTAATTGTTATTGTCAATATTTTAAATATTCAGGTTCTGAT
The DNA here is from genome assembly GCA_010014905.2 of Druon quercuslanigerum. NCBI lineage: Eukaryota > Metazoa > Arthropoda > Insecta > Hymenoptera > Cynipidae > Druon > Druon quercuslanigerum. Next base: position 4,104 of record JAAAKG020142822.1, read on the forward strand.
ATTTATTTTTTCTTTATTTTTTAAAAGTTTTATGCGACTTTTTGTAGATGTTCCTGAAGTTAAAAATTAATTCATATTAAAAACACATCTCCTTTAAAAATAATCAAGGTTGGCAAGTTTAACTCCGTTGAAAAATAAATATTATAAACCCCGTTTCAGAATCCCTCTTGTAATAAATAAAAAAAAATTCAACAAATATTATTAATTGAGTCATTTAGTAGCTTATATACATTTTCACTATCTTTACAAATTTTATGCCACTTTTTGCTGATGTTCCTAATGTTAAAAATTAATTTAATTTACAAACTTATCTCATATACATAATTATACCCAGTTTCAGAATGCCTTATTGCTGCGTGACAATTTCCAAAAAATTATTTAAAAAATTGTTTAAAAAAATGATTTAAGTCATTCAGTTTCTGAAAGTATTTTTTCATCTTTGATTTATAGTTGCAAAATAAATAGTTTAAACATAGATTCAGAATCTTTTATTCTGAATGACTATTCTAAAAAAAATTTCCAAATTGACAAGTTTAAAAGTTCAAAAAGAAATATTTTTAACCCAGATTCAGAATCCCTGAAACTAAATTAATATTTGCAAAAAAAAAATTTTTACAGTTATTTAGTGTCTAATACTGCTTTTGTCTTTATCTTTAAACATTTAATGCGACTTTTTAAGGATTTCTCTGAGTTTCAAAATTGATCCTGACAAAGAAATATTTTGAACCCAGATTTAGAATCCCTCAAGGTTAATTAGTTTTTTTCGAATAATCGTTTAACGAATTGTTTAAACAAAAACTATTTTCTCAGTCATTTAATTTTGAAAGAATAATTCTTTGAACCCAGATTCAGAATCCCTCAAACTGAATAAATATTCGCAAAAATTGTTAAAAGAAAAATATTACAGTCATTTAGTGACTGATGCTAATTTTTGCACTATTTTTAAAAATTTTATGCGGCTTTTTGTGGATTTTCCTGAATTTCAAAATTAATGCAATTTACAATCTTCTCTCTTTTGAAAATAATCTAAGTTGACAAGTTAAACAGGTAAAAAGAAATATTTTTAATCCAGATTCAGAATTCCTTAATCTAAATGACTATTCTAAAAAATTCTGTAAAGTTCACGAGATTTACTGTAGAAAATTAAATATTTTAAACCCAGATTCAGAATCTCCTAATCTGGATGACTATTCTAAAAAATGGTTCAAAAAACATATATTATTTAACTCATTCAGTGTCTGATACAGCTATTTTGTCACCTTAAAAATTTTATGTGACTTTAAAAATTAGTGTAAATAACGAACATCTCTCATTTTATTTTAAAATAATCCAAGTTGACAAGATTAACAGCACGGAAAAAAAATATTTTAAACCCCGATTCAGAATTCTTTGCGCTAAGTGGGTATTGTAAATGATTGTTCCATTTTGATATGTTTCAAAATTTAAAAAGAAATATTTTAAACCCAGATTCAGAATCCCTCAAACTGATAAAATATTTGTAAACATATTCTTTAAAGAAAAATCATATTGCAGTCATCTAGTATCTAATACTGCTTTTGTCAATATCTTTAAATATTTTCTGCAATTTACAAAATTCTCTCATTTAAAAATAATTCAAGTGGACAAGTTTAACAGGTAAAAAGAAGTATTTTAAATCCAGATTCAGAATTCCTTAATCAAAATGACTATTCTAAAAAATTCTTTGAAGTTCACGAGATTTACGGTAGAAAAATAAATATTTTAAACCCAGATTCAGAATCCCTTAATCTGAATGACTATTCTAAAAAGTTGTTTACTGCTATTTTGTAATCTTTAAAATTTTTATGTAACTTTTTGTGGATGTTCCTGAAGTTTAAAATTAGTGTAAATAACGAACATCTCTCATTAAAAAAAATGCAAGTTGACAAGAGTAACAGTACAGAAAGAAAAATTTAATCCCAGATTCAGAATCCATTGTGCCAAATGGGTTTTGTAAAAAATTGTTCCATTTTGATAAGTTTAAAAATTCAAAAATAAATATTTTGAACCCAGATTCAGAATCCCTCAAACTGAATAAATATTTGTTAAATAGTTGTTAAAAGAAAAATAATATTAAAATCATCTAGTGTCTCTATAAACATTTTATGCGACTTTTTGTGAATCCTTCTGAATTTCAAAATTAATGCAAATCACAAAGTTGACAGCATTTAAAGTTAAAAAAGAAATTTTATACCCAGATTCAGAATCCCTCATGCTTAATTTCTTTTTCCAAATTATTTTTCAACAAATTTTTCAAATAAAAACAATTATCTCAGTGGTTCAGTTTTCGATTCTGCCTTTTTGATTATCTTTAAAAATTGTATGCAACTTTTTGTGGATGTTCCTGAAGTTTAAACTTAGTGTAAATAACGAAAATCTCTCATTTAAAAATAATCCGATTTGACAAGATTTGCAGTTGAAAAAGAAATATTTGAAACCCAGATACAGAATCCTTTGCGCTAAATGGGTATTGTTCTATTTTGATAAGTTTGAAAATTCAAAAAGAAATATTTTAAACCCAAATTCATCAATTCCTCAAACTGCATAAATTTTGGTTGAAAAATTGTTAAAATAAAAATAATATTACAGTCATCTATTGTCTAATACTGCTTTTGTCACTATCTTTAAAAATTTTATGCGACTTTTTGAGGCTTTTTTTGAATTTCAAAATTAATGCAAGTCACAAACTTCTCTCTTTTGAGAATAATCCAAGCTGACAACATTTAAAGTTAAAAAAGAAATAGTTTATACCCAGATTCAGAATCCCTCAAGCTTAATTCCTTTTTCCAAATTATTGTTTAAATAATTGTTTAAACAAAAACGATTATCTCAGTGATTGAGTTTCCGTATCCGGTTGTTTTGACTATCTTGAAAAATGTTATGCAACTTTTTGTGGATTTTGCTGAAGTTTAAAATTAGTGTAAATAACGAAGATCTTTCATTTGAAAAAATCCGATTTGACAAGGTTTACAGTTGAAAAAGAAATATTTGAAACCCAGATTCAGAATCCCTCAAGCTGAACGACTCTTGTAAAATATTGTTCCAAATTGACAAGTTTAAAAGTTAAAAAAATATATTTTAAAGCCAGATTCAGAATCCCTAAACTGAATGAATATTCGCAAATAATTTTTGAACAAAGTGTTTCAAAACAAATTTTGATTTCAGTCATTCAGTGTCTAATACTGCTTTCTTTACTACCTTTGAAAGTTTTGTTCTACTTTTTGTGGATTTTTTTTAGAAAATCTGCAAAACGTCGTATACAATTTTTAAAAGTTGAAGAAAGCCATACAATTTCGTTCGGGGATTCTCCAATCCGTCAGTCGTACTTTTTCCCAAAGAGGTTATGTAAGGGAAAGAAGGGGAAGTGAAGAATGAATATTGTAGGAGAAGTAAAAATGTAAGGTGAAATTATGGGGGGGGGGGGCAGGAGAAGGGATGGGCAAGGAATTTTCGGGAAAGAATGTCGGAGAAGTAGGGGAAATGTGTTCTAACAAAGGTGGGGAAGAGAGGGGAAATAAGGAATGTTGAAGCAGCGGAAATGTTTAGAAATGAGGGGTATAGAAGTAGGAGAAATGAAGGGTGCGAGAATAGGTGAAGTGACTGTTGTCTCAGTAAGAGAAACAAGGGATCGTTAGGTAATGAAAGTGAGGGGAAAGAAGAGTAGGGACAGTAGGGGAAGTGAGAGGTGGAGAAATCAGGAAATTAAGATGGAAATAAGTGTCAGGAAGTAAGAGAAATATGGGTATCATTAGTAGGGTAAATGTGGGTATTGGAAGTAGTAGAAGTGGGTCGAAATGAAGGGTGAGAGCACATGAAAAATGAGTGGAGGGGACTTATAGGAAGTGATGGAAACCGCGGGAGGAGTCCGGAGAGGGAGAAACAGATAAGAAAGAATTTACAATAGGAAGTGGAAGCGAAGGATCAAGTGTGAGGAGAGGGAGTAGGATAGAGAAGGGAAGGGGAATGTAGGGGTATTACAGAAGGGAAATTACTTAAGGGGATGGTTTAAACGACCTAATTATTGCCCTAATAAGCTATGAAATTTTTTGTTCAAGTTTTATGCAACAAATGTCTATTTACAAATGTAAAAAGTAGGAGAAATAAATGGTGGGAGAATATATGAAGTAAATTTTGTCTCAGTGAGAGAAATAAGGGATCGTTAGGTAAAGAAAGTGAGGGGAAATGAGGGTAGGGAAAGTAGGGGAAGTGTGAGGTGGAGAAATCGGGAAATTAAGATGGAAATAAGTGTCAGGAAGTAGGAGAAATAAGGGTATCATTAGTAGGGTAAACGTGAGTATTGGAAGAAGAAGAAGTGGGTCGAAATGAAGGATGAGAGCACATAAAAAAAGAGTGGTGGGGACTTATAGGAAGTGAGGAAATCGTGGAAGGAGTCAGGAGAGGGAGAAACAGATGAGAAATAATTTGGGGTACGGAGTGGAAGCGAAGGATCAAGTGGGAGGAGGGGGAGTAGGGTAGAGAAGGGAAGGGGAATGTAGGGGTATTAGGGGAGGGACATTACTTAATGGGACGGTTTAAACGACCTAATTATTGCCTTAATAAGCTAGGAAACTTTTTTTCTAGTTTTATACAATAAATGGGACTTTATTGAGCCTATTTTTTCCGTTTTGAAAAAAAATAGCTAAGAAACAATAATATTTTTTGGTTTATCATTTTCGTTTAAAGGTGCTATTGATTCGGATCACGTTCTCGTTTTCTGGCGTCATTGCAGGACATCCTGCGCTTGTTAAGCGCGTAACTGCAGAAGTAAATGCATAAGTGCATGCGATTAATTCCAATGCGAAATCATGCAGGCATGCGCGGATAATCTGATTCCCTGCGAGCTGAGTTTCTATCTCGCGCACAGGAACTTACTATAATATAATACTTATGTAGTTGAAAAATTATAGCTTTGAAGTAACATCCTTTATATAAAGGAAATTAGTTTTATTTTTTTTCAGCTTCACATCCTGTTGAGCAAATCTTTCAAAGGTGTTATCTGATCTTATCTCACTGAAGAGTGATCTGCCACATCCTTAACTTAACGGTCAGTTATTTCATAATGTGAATAGGTAATGAGTTTCATAATTTCGGATGAATTTTACTATCAATAAAATTATAGTCAGAAATAGTCTGTTGAAGAAACTCATCTATCCGGTTTATTTAATGAATTCAAGTGCAAATCTTGAATTTCCTGATTGAAATAATAAAACACTGACCCTAGTTTTCAGGAAAATGTTAAAAAATAAATCAATCACAGTAAATCCTGGCGTATCAAGTTGTTGCATCAAACAATTTTTGCTTAAAACAACCAAAAAGTTGAGTTAGGTCAACGAAAGGTTTTGACTACTACAATAGTTAAACTTAATGGTTAATAAAATTAATTTTCAAGAAAACAGTTACATTTTCAATCAAAGAAATAAATTTTGAATTAAAATAATGAATCATCATCTAAAAAAATTAAGTTTTAAGTAAGCAGTTCCACTTTCAATTAAGTAGATAATTTTTTAATCAAAAATATGAAATTTTAACTGAGAAGAAGAATTTTCAACCAAATAGAATCTTCAGCTAAGAAAGATAAATTTTGAACTAATAGTAGAATAGTTAAAGTTTCAATTGACAAAATTAATTTTTGACCAAAAAATTTCAAAGCAATTCAAGAGAGAGAAAAACTCAACAAGTCGAATTTTTTACAAAACATTTAAATTTTAGACCCACAATTATGAAATATCAAAAAAAGTTTATTTTCAACCAATTAGTTGAATTTTTTGATTAAAATATTTGAATTTTCAACCAAAAAAGACGAATTTTCAGCCGAACAGTTTTAATTTTAAATAAAAAAGAATGACTTTATAACAAAATTGTTTAATTTTCAACGAAATAATTAAATTTTTAACTAAAAAGGTAAATTTCCAACCAAAAATGGAATTTTAAAATTTTTAGTTTAAAAAATTTATTTTTAGAAAAAAAAGGATTTTCAGCAAGAAAGTTATACTCTTTAACAAAGAAGAAAATTTTAAAGAAAGAAATTTTCAACTTTTAATCAATTAGTTGAATTTTAAAACAAAAAAATTAATTCTAAATTAAAAGTGTTGTAATATTTCAGACAAAAAAGATGAATTTTTAACGAGAAATGTAATAGTTGATATTTTAACCACAAAAAGTCGAATTCTCAACCAAATAGTTGGATTTTCAATAAAAAAAGGAGATTTTAATCCAAACAGATGAACTTTAAGGAAAGGAATTTAATTTTCACCTGTTATTTTAATTTTTAATCAAGATAGATACTTTTTCAACAAAAAATATAATTTTTTAATTAATGCATAAGTGAAATTTAATCAATTTTAATTTTTTAATTATTTTTTATTTAATAAAATTTAAAAAAGACAAAAATTCTTTATTTAAGAGACAAAAAATGCAACCAAATTGTCGAATTTTCCATCCAAAAAGGACAATTTTTTAGAAAAAAAAGAAATTTTTAACAATACAGTTACTGTTCTTACTGTCAACTACTAAAATGTTTGAATTTTTGATAAAAAAAAGATTTTTTTAACAAAAATGTTGAGTTTTCAAACAAAAGAATAATTTGTTAACTAAATTGTTGAATCTTTAAAATTATATTATAAACTAAAAAAATTTTAATTAGAAATTTAACTTAAAATTAAATTTAAATTCTAATTTCTAATTTAATTTTTAATTAATTTATTTTTAAAGTTAATGAAATATTTTTTATTATATTTTTGAGCAAATAATAAATTTTTTCACAGGAAATGATGAATTTCTCAAACAAGAAGATAATAGTAGACTATCGGACCGAAGAGTATTATCCTTCACCCAAAAATAGTAGAAGAATTTCCAGTCGAAAAGGACAATTTTTTAGAAAAAAAAAATTTTAACAATAAAGTTAATTTTCAACTTAAAAGTTCTATTAAATACTAAAATGTTTTAATTTTTACTAAAAAAAAGATTGTTTTAAACAAACTGTTGAGTTTTCAAACTAAAGAATAATTTGTTAACAAAATTGTTGAATCTTCAAAATTATATTATAAATTAAAAAATAAATTTAATTACAAATTTAAATTAAAATTCAATTTAAATTCTAATTTCTAATTTAATTTTTAATTATTTAATTTTAAATTTAATTAAATATTTATTTTATTTTTAAGCAAATAATAAATTTTTTTACAGGAAATGATGAATTCATCAAACAAAAAGATAATAGTAGACTTTCGGAATGAAAAGAATGATCGTTCACCCAAAAATAGTAGAAGAATTTTAAACCAATATTATTAATAGTCAACGGGAAGGGTTTAATGTTGCATTTTTAAAAAAATTAATTTTTAGCAAGACAAAAAAAATAAGAATTATCAAACCTAAACATAATTTTTTTTCTTTATAAAAG
>JAAAKG020142823.1:0-11519 GCA_010014905.2 Druon quercuslanigerum
TTATTTATCTGTTACTTTTTAGTTGTTTCCTCTAAATATGTGTGTTTGTTTGGGTGTTATGGGGGGGTGGGGTGGAGAAACGTGTTGTGATAACAATCCACAGTCTGAAGTCTAAAAAATGCATCCGAGCACAGAGTTCAAGTTAAGACAAATCAAGAAAATTCATAAAAGTGTCTTTTGTCAAACATTTGACCTTAATTTTTTACCTTTCCATGGTCACAAAAACCATATTTCCACAGGTTATTTTTGACGTAAAATTTCCAGCTATTTTCTAATCCGCAGTCAAAAATAGGGGTTCTCATTAGAGAAAAGGGTCTTACCTCCATTTGACCTTGAAAATTGACCTCAAGGTCAAAATTGATGGTACTGATGGATCTCACTCGATGCTGGCCACACTTTGTTCGAACCATTTTTTCGTAGATAAAGTATTTTAGAAGATATTTGGGATTATAGATTAGAATGGGTCACCGTGCATATTATAGGTATAGTAAAGTGACTAATAGGACTGAAAAAGCCAAGAGAGCAGCGCGCGTGTGTAATCAGTCGACGACGTTCCGAGAGAGGGACCTGAACGAGTCAAGCCGAAGAGAGCCGGCGAGTTATGAAGGCCTGCCATCGTGTGCATGTGTCTGCCATCGTGAGGGCCGCCATACAACAGCTGCTTTCACACCCGTACCGCAGCATCATATGTTTCACATCAAAAAGTCCCTAGTGGGGAAAAAAGTTTTATTGCTGTCAGAACGAAATACTATCGCCAGAAACTTCTGTAGCGAGGCGAAAAAACCTGCAAATATGCCGATCAAGGTATTCTCTCAAGATAAAATCAATTTAGGAGATGCAGCGGCATAAACGTAGATTTGTTAACGACCACATTTAAATATGATACAATGACAAAGCTTCCATTGGATCATTGCCATTAAAAAGTGTCTATTGGAGGACACGCAAGGTATTTGAATATGGCTAAAGACGTGATACACTCTAATGAGCTCATTAAAAAACCATGTGAAGAAAAATCTAAAAAACTGCTGAACAAGGAAAGAAATAAGATGAAAATAGTAATTGTAATGATAACGGGCCACTGCGGATCAAAGAAGTATCTGACGCGAAAATCAACAGTGACCTTCGATGTTGAAAGTGATGACTCCATGAGAAAACAGCAAGTCACATCATCTGCGACTGTCATGTGCTTGTTTGCCTAAGAGTGAAATATTTTGGAAATCATTTCTGTGAATCAAATAATTTTTTAGACATCCTCTATGTGGAAATAAACGCCTATATGGCGAAAACCGGACTATCAGAGAATTAAATTTAAGATAATAGTATAATAGGTTACATTATCGAACTAGGGATACGACCAGGCAATGGCCCTGGAGAAAAGCAAGAATATCGTTTTAAATGGTGGGACCGAATCAGAAGGGACATCCTTACCTGTTGGCAAGGAAGCTCACGGGCACAAAGAGGCTACATGCAGAGGTAACATGAACGTTGTGTCAATATGCACTTGGAATATGCTCATCAAACGCCTCAGTATATAAAAAATCTTTTATGCAAAGGGGGATATGCAGTTCGTTATCAAGGGCAATATCAACAGTCTCCAGGCGAACATACCACCCGTTCCAGCAAGAACACCATTGTAGATAGCCGATAATGCCTACATCAGAACTAGAAGGTCAAAAATCCACCAAAAAGTCTTTCGTATGATGGAAAAATTAGTTGAAGCTAATACTGCTCTCCTTGATTTGCTTCCTAAAGATGTTCAGATGTTCAAAGATGCTCAGTGACAATATAAGAAATAATACTTCGTCTGTAAGAAATAATAAGTACGCCTGAGTAAGACTCGCAAGCGTATCGCACAGCTTTAATTCAAAATTAAAACGTTGAGACTGCATGCATCAAATGTTCACTGCGTTATTAGCTTCGTAACATCAAATAAAAACGTCACTCCAAAAGTTAAGGCATTAGCTCAAAACGTACGAAAAGCAAATCAAACGCTGAACACGTGTGAAATGTTGACTATCAAGAAGCACTGTACGCAAAAAAATAACTCTTTCAACAGCCAAAGAGCTAATACTACTCATCCTTCTCGTCTGTTCAACAAAACGTCTTGTGCTGTTGAAAATCCGCCTGGTCAAAGTGCCATCTCGGCAGATCCAAGTAAAAAGGTTCCCTAATTCAGAGTTTGTAGGTCTCCCCATACTATTTCTATGGGATTCTTAAGCTTCCATGTTTCACCACCCGACATGGAGCCTTTTTATTTCGTCCTACCGAGATGGCACATTGTGTTTTGGAGCCGTCAAAATTCAAGTCTTCTGGGAACAACTACATGAATATACTCATAAGCTAGATCAAGAAGCTTCAGATATCTCACTTTTTCGTAAGTTATTACTAGAACTAAGAACTTATCAGATCTAAGGCCAGATAAAATCAACAACCTCATAGCTTGTTTAAACACCAGCTGCAAGCTATTGACTGGCTTGCTTAACCAAAGGATATTAACATCTAGAAAGCCGGTTTGGAGTGCAATAGTTGAAAAACGCGGATACGAGAGAGAACTGTCAGGTTGCAGAGATAACCTGTTAATATACAGGTGTATTACCTAGGATTCTATCAGGTACCAACGCGATCTGTCCATGACTTGGATTGTCAATGGAAAGGCATTCGAGTGCCTGGAGGTGCATCTTAAAATAGTGAAATGCTTGAAAGAGCTTATACTTTTGTGGCGGATAAGATTTGTCACAACATCTGACAAAAGACAAGTCACTACCTGCTATCTCACATATAAGAGGACGGTCCTCCAAGGGGACTCTATGCGTTCGATACTTTTCTGCATCTTCCTCTTGCCTCTATCGTGCTCCAAGGCAAAAGCTCTGGATATCTATGTGGCCCACCGAACAGAAGAGAATTTAAGGTCAACCACATTTTATGCATGGACGACCTTAAACTTTACCTCTTCAAAATAGGACATTGAAATCCTTGCGACGGCGGTAAATATATAATCTTAAGCAATTGGCATGATCTTTGGACTGGACAAGTGTACCTGCGTAAATATATACAGAGGAAAACTACAAAATGCATCATCGCGTGAAGATCAGGATCTTCAAATCATAGGTGGAAATACCATTCAACATCTGGGTAATGGAGAAACATATGCTTGTCTTGGAATACCTTAAGCGGAAACTCAAGATGTGCGTGTGTTACAAACGATCCTTGATAAAGGTATCGCAAAATTCTCAGAAAAAATTTGAGCTTTTGTATTATCGGGGAAGAATAAGGTCCAGGCAATCAATATTTTGGCCGCTCCTATATTGCTTTACACGTTTGGTGAAGTGAAATGGAACGTCGACGAGTTAAAGCAACTTGACCGAAGAACACGCAAGATGATGACAATCAATGGAAGTTATCATCTTAGATCTTTCTTACTTCGTACATATCTCCCTCGAGAAAAAGGCGGTATAGGTTTGCTGAGCTTAAAGTTTCATAATCGAAGAACGTTTCTAGCTACATCCTGCTTAGTTCTAAAAAGAACGGATTCTCTAATATAACTGGCACATCAACATGAACTCGCCAATGTGGCGTCATTTCTAAAGCAGGCCGCAGATATGGCTACAGAGAAGCTTGGTCTCTTATTTGATTCCAGCAACAATACACATGGCCTAACATCACTAACACCTTTGGTGCTCAAAAGTCGTGCGCAGGAAGTAGAATATTTGCTTCTACTAAGGGAACATGCAGACAAGCCCCTCCATGGTAAATTCTACGGCATTATACGTAGAAAAAAGCTGTCGATGGGTCTGTCAAACATGCTTCTCAAATCTGCTGGATTGAGGTCGGAGACGAAGGGATTTCTTTTTGTGAGCGTTATTAGTTTCGAACGATAGCATGTGACTTAGTCCGTGGAAGATGATGAAAAACCAGGTTCACCCGAGAAGTTTGAAAAAAATAATAATAATGTTCGAAAGTTATGATTTTTTCTTGAATTTTTCACTTTTTTCCTCTTTTCTATAAAAATGTTATCATGATGAATAAATGTAAGAAATAATTATTTAAACAATTTTTTATTTTTTACAACTATCTTCTCTCACATCAGACTTTCTTTCTTCTACTTTTTATTTGTGAACCAATAATAAATGAAAATTTACAAAAACAATTTTTTAATAGTATTGTATTTTTGGGAAAAGAAGTGTCTTTACTCTTTTTATAATATTTAAAAAAAATTAATTCAGCGGAAAAAGTTTCCATCGATGAAAATGCAAATTGATCTTTTTATTGCATTTTTTATATCAGAAAAATATCCACTAAAGAAACAAGTGACTTAGAAAAATTATTCTTTTTGATGTTTATTTACTTTTTCTAACTAAAAAGTCAAGAAAAAGTTAACAAGTTCACTGTTTCGCACTGTTTCGGATCATATCCGAACATCATGATGAACGCGCAAGTAATTACGTGAACACAATAAAAATTCAGTTTTAAAATAAAACATAATAAACAAAACTTCATTCACGCGTGCAAGGAAAACCGTCAAAGAAAGCGCCAGAATGCCCTTCTGGAAATTCTTTAAGAGAGGGGTCCAGGAAATCAGCACGTACACTCAGAATTTGTATATGGTGATACCGAACTTCGTAACACCTTCTCTAAATAAAAAGTTGCACAAAATTCTGAAATTTGTAACAAAGAAACGCAACTAACTAGTATTATTCCAAGAACATATTATTTAGATTAATGATAATAAATTGTTGAAAAGTTATGTTTGTTTAATCATTAATCATTCCCTCCCTCAAATTTATAAGTGGACAAGAAGTAATAAATTTCAATAAAAACGTACCATTTAAGATTATTCGAAAAGAATATTGTTATAAATAATAACAAAATGTTTAAACAATTATTTGTGTTAGCTTTAATTAACTATTTGCTCACTCTAAATGAAAAGTTGAAAAATGTGAACAGAACGGCAACTTTCTAACTATTATAAGAGAAATTTGCTATAATCAAATAACAAATCCTTTAAAACATTTATTTAAGCATCTATTCATTAGTAAAAAGTAATATATAATGTATAGGAAAAAATCTGCACTAAAATATACCGAGAAAAGTATAATTAGCAACAAAAGCTCGAAAAACCTAATTTTTTACTTATAGTGGGAGACCCGGTTCCGTTCCTTGATTCCGAATCTGAAGTATAAATTTATAAAACAAAATGGCACATCCAATATGGCTGATAAGCGTTTCCAAAACTATTTATTAATAATTGACAGAAACAATTCATGTAAACCATGGATACATCAATAGACATAACAAAAAAATTTAATATTGTCGTGAGAGGATTTCATTAAAAGATCATTTCACATAAAAAAAATTTGTTTCTCTAACTTTTTAGGCAAACATGGATTAAATTATATAATTAAGTCTGTAATTAACGGTAAAAAATTAATAAAATTACATAAAGTACATTCTTTCGATAATTGTTTCCTACATCCCATTTGTTACGTACTAAAATAAAATTCTGAAGGAATTATGGTACCAGAGCATTATTAGGTCGGACTTAGGACAGCTTTTAAAGCGTTCAAATAACGCCTTTTGATTTGTACGTCCAAGAAACGATTATAGGACGTTCCAATTACGTTCTAAAACTTCGTGCCTACTGGGAGTATGCAATTGTTTATTTATGCTACAATACAAATTGGGTCAATAAAAAATTGTTCCCAAGCTTGAAATCTATGCCATTTTTTCCTTAGAATCAATCATGTATAAAAAAACCTCCGAATCTGATGAAAAATACAGACTGTAGACTATTTTCGACAGTTAATACCAGATCCGTCCCAGTAAGCGCGACCTCGGGCGCTCAGACGCTGTCTCAATTACTTGAGATTTTTAGCCAAATTTATAAAAATGAACAAAAGTGGGCAGTACTATCTTTACAGGTATCATAAGAAACACACTGATATCTAAAATTTTTGAATCACTTGTATGAGGACAGGCGACGAGCGAATCACAGGAAGAAATTTCCCAAAGTACCTACTATTAATGTGTTAACATGTGAAAATTATTAAATTATGAAAATTGGACTTTTGGCCACGGAATCGGGCCTCTTGCCCTGACACATACCCTTTAATGTATACTATATAGAATCCATAAAAGCTTAATAATTTATTTATTTCCAGGTGAAGGGCTTGCAAACTTCATCTAAATTAGAGAATAAAAGTTTCTTATTCACTTTTAGTCGGACGTGGAAATAAAAATTGTATTAATCGCTCCAAAGAAAAATAAGATACTAAGAATAAGCCAGGAAACTAAAATCAAGAATAGGACATGATGTATAACTAAACAGAAAAATACAATTATGTTACAAAAAAATCTATGAGCGAAACTTTTATTATATTACAGAATCTACTTGTGATTACATTATATCTTTTATATAATAAATGAAATGTTTTGCGTGGTTCAAAAAATCCCCTTTAAAATACAACTGAAGAAGTCAAAGTAACTATCGTGAAAATTCATGACAGTTCTATCTTTGAAAATAATGTTTATGGGTCGTAAAAAGCAATCTTTCCATAAACATAAAAGAATCGCAAAAAATCTGATTTTATATTGATTCGCATGTTTTGGAATAATCTAAAGAATCTTACGTCGTTCCCCCGTAACTCGAGAAACCTCGTAAACTCTACGAGGTGCCTATTTCCGGTAGAAGCTCGAAAAGTAAGAGCTATGAGGCCTGACTTTTATTTATGAACTATTTGCGGTCAGACGATTTACGAGCAGAATCGGAAAACTGCATACAGCGCTCTTCCTAGGTTCAGGAAAAATAATAAAAATAACATGAAACCAATTATCCCATTCAACCGTGTTATCTTTTTAATTTATTCTAATTCTATGATAATAATGTAACATTATAATTACATAAAATTATAAAAATAATATATATAATATATATTGTTTTTATATTTTTTTAAATTTTTATAGAGCTTCAAATAGCAAAGAAAATCTTGATTAAAATTTTTTTTTTAATTGTCTCTGAAAATTTTTCTTAGTGGCGTCAGGCCTCAGGTTTGATGCGAAAGGATTGGTGGAAGAAAAAAAATTGTTCATTTGTGAAATTATTTGTCATGAACAAATATTTACAACAAATAGCCAGCATGCTAAATGATGTTATTGTAAAGTATATTTATGCATCAAAATCGCTCGTTTTCATAAAATGTGATCATGAAAATGTGGTATTCAATATAATTTGTTACATTTATTAAAAATTATTATATCTATCATTTCCCGCACAATTTAAAAGTGCCAGCTTAAATAGATTTGATTTTAATTTTGCAATAATTTACGGGCGATATATGTTAATACGTAAATAGTCAAGTAAACAACAAAATATTGCAAAACTCATAATTTTTATTTTATGAAACTAACTTTTAAGTAGTTTGAAGTCAAATAATCTAAAGACTGTCATCTATTTTTAATAATTTCTCTTAAACGTTGATAGAATTCCTAAAATAATTTTAGAAAAATTCAAAAACTCAGCAAATATTTAAAAAAAACATTTTTGTTCCTGTTTTTTAACTTTCATAACTTACATGATTTAAATATATATGACTAAGATGTATTTCTTTGAAATTAGTCACAATCAGACGCAGTTTTAAAGAAATATTCTTTGACCAATTTTCTTTAACTTTTTGGATTTTTCAAAAACAACTTTTTACACTTAATTAAAAAAATTCATTTTGTATTTTATTTTTCTGTGATTTCCCGCACAATTCAAAAGTTCAAACTCAAACATCTTAAGCGTTAATTTTGAAAGAAAAAAATTATGTTTTCTTCTGTTTTTTTGTGTTCTTTAAAAGCTCATGAGATATTAAAGGGTTTTTTATTTAACTTTCATAAATTTAATGATTTAGATCGTATTAAGATATAATTTTTTTAAAATATTAACAATAAGATGCAGTTATAAAGAAATATTTTTTTAACAAAAAAATAAAAAACTTCGTGATTTTCAAAGACAAAATTTTAAACAACATTAACAAATATATATTTTTAAGTATTTTGAAAAGTTTTTTATGGATTAAGAAAATCAACAAGGGATTTCATTCAAAAATTCAGTTCTTAAATTTGTTTGTGAAACATGCAAAAAGATTATTATTTTTTGAGAATATTGTTTTTAAATTACGTTCAATTGCTTAACTCTCGGTAGTTTTACATTCCAGATTAAATCCTCATAAAAACAATTAAAATTTTGTTAAACTTTCTAAGCAGCTGTTCAGTCCTGAACAATTTTTGTATTTCCCAGAATTTTATACGAAAGGGATAACTTTTACTCTTCCTATGGTATTTCAAAGAAGCACGTTTCCATTAGGCTTTTATTACCAACAAAATATTATCCATTACAATTTGATTATTTATTTTTATTTACAAAAGACCAACTGAGACTTAGATGATTTTGAAAACTTTTACCACTATAATCCGTCTAGTTACACATAGGTGTCTATATTTTTTATGATATTTTATGGTAATCTTTGAATAACCAGGGGATCCTGGGCTTCAGGGCATTACATAAAGAGCATTGTCTTCATGGGCCTTCCCCCGGGAATTTCTACTTCGTCTCTTTCCGACTGCGATCGGAAGTAAAGAGTTGCTTCTACGAGGAAACCGATACAGTTAGACAGATTTTCATTATCTCTCCTTAAAAGAACATCTCTTTCACAGCTGATCGATGCAGCTCGTTGCCTCGAGTCAGCACGACCGTATAAAAATGTAAACTTTTATTGTAAATAATAATCCATTCCATGTCATGTAAATACAATCCAGTAATTAAATAAACCTTTTATATTTTTCATTTTAAATGTGTACCGATTCTTTTATTAATTCAAAAAATTAGAATTGACACCTAATAATAGCTATTCATTATTCAAAAATGTTCATTAAAAGTTCATTAATACATCAATCAACGCGTTTTGGAGACGCGAGTAATTGCATCAAATGCAGTACTGTTATATTCTCAATATTAAAACAATCCTTTTATAAACAAGGGTAATAATTCAGTTAGAAAACTTAAAAACGATATTAGTATGTTCTAGTAGATGATGAAAGGTTCTTAATTTTGGTAATAGATGAGTCTCAATGACGCGAAAAAATGTATTATGAACATTACTCTTTTATTCCCAATATTTAAAAACTTTTCCTCGTTATTACAAGATAAACATTATTTACTGTGACCCATTTTAAATTATGGATCCAAATATCTCTTAAAATACTACACCTACAAACGAAATGTTCAGACAAAATTTGTACAGAACATAGGGGGTCTCTTAGGTCAATTTTTAATGTCATTTGTAGGTCAAGACGGTTTTCTGCGGATTTAAAAAGAGCGGAAAATTTCACGTTGGAAATATTCTATGAGAAATTTGCTTCTGTGACCTCAGAAAGCTCAAAATTCAAGGTTCAATCTCTTAAAAATGTTCAAATTTCCTGTTTTTTAATTATCGTGGTTTAAGATGTTTTTAAAAAGTTGACAAAATGTATAATTGCGAAGACCTTGACCATCTTGACCTTCAGATAAGTTTTTAAGGACATTTGAAGGCCAATATGATTTTTTAAAAGAAAATTCCTATTTTAAAATGTGGATTGGAAAAGAGAGAAAGATTTTACATCAAAAATATTCTATGAAAAATTTGTAAAAGAGCGTACCATCTTGACGATTTTGGCCATAAGATTAATTTTCAAAGTCATTGAAGGCCAATTTTATTTGCTTTCCTACAGAAACCCTATGTTTTTTGTTGGATTCGTAGGACACGAAAAAAGGGAACAGAACTTGATACGTCCACGTCGTTGTTCCCGGATAAAGCTAAAAGTTCATTTCTAAGCGATTTTTAAACAGGTGCTCTAGATTTGACATTTTCAAGTTAAGAATAACAAATTTTGACATGCCATTTCTTACGTAAGATTTTCCATGCATTACGAATCTTGATTTAAAGAGACAATAAAGTATTTTTTAAGTAAGAAAAAAAGACTATAAAATAAAAATAAACTTCTTTAGACAATTATTTTTCCTAGCTTTATTGAAGAAATCAGATGAAAACGTTTTTAAAATAGAGATAGGTTACGTCACGTTTACAAATTGTTTATATCACCTTTTTATTGTTTCAGTAGAGTTAAGAATTTTACACCATTGCGTCGTTTTATTAAAGTTTTCTATTTTTCACGTTTTCCATTTTTATAACCTTTTTAATTTATGCATATAGTCCTAAGGAAATGTATTCTGTGGTATCAATAAACAAGTAGCTTTCCATTATTAATAAGGAAATATATTGACTAATAATTTTTGCAATTATCTGCTTATCTATAATATATATATATATATAAAATTTCACTAGTAATAATAAAATCAATTTGACCAATTTTGTTTTGGACGGACCTCAATAAATATCTTTTGCATGATGAGAGAAAGCTGTGAAATGAAAATAACCTTCTACAGGAACTCAATTTCATAGGTATTCAAGCTGATGATAAAGTTGATAATAAAGAAAAAAAATATTAAGTTTTCTTAATAATTACAGCTTTCTATAAAAATAAAGAACAACCGAAAAAATAATTTTAAATCGAAAGAGAACTCTGATAAAGTGTAAAGATCCTGAAGTGTATAATTCATTTATAACCTATATTCACCCATTGTAATTTTAAGGGACTAATAAATTCTCAGTTCTTGTAATTTTGTTTAAAAATTTAGAAGGCAATGTTTGTAAATTGGAGACAGACTACGTCGCTTTTACAATTTTACAATATGACCTTTTTATTATTTCAATAGAATTAGGAATGTATCACCATCGCGTTTATTGATTATATTTCTCTATTTTTCACATTTTCAATTTTGATAAACTATTTTTAATTATTATTATTATTAAGTGTAAGACGGGATGCATACATTTTGGCAATCCCCAGCGTATCCACCCTGTATATTTAAGTAATATCATATATGGGTAATATAATATCATATATATCATACGTTTCATATTTTCGTCAATTAGGCTTTTCTTTACAAACCTGCATAAGAATGGAAACTAATAACCGATTGGCTGACATATCTTCCCTTAATAATGGCCATTTATTAGCAACAATTCATAAAGAGAAATTTCCACTTGATCTTAAGATTTCTTTCTGCTTATAAGGTATTTAAACGCGATATGCATAATGTTCAAGTTTTATATTTTTCCGAGCAATACATTCTCTAATACAACTATCCAAATGGGACATTCTTTTACAAATCGTACGGATTTAGCGAAAAAAAAGACGAGGGTATTTTTAATCGCTTGAACCTTTTTGTGTGTGTTTTATATGTAATATAAGTAGACACGTATGTCAGGATTTTTTATTTTTTTTTATTTTCAAAAACATTGCTGAATAAATAATGACATAGTCAGCGGATTAGCTTGTCTTTGAATGCTGATATCTCCGCTCCAATTTGTCATAAGAATAAAGATTTTTTTTCATTCTGCGCGCAATTTAGTCAACTTTCCAGAAAATTTATGTGTACA
>JAAAKG020142824.1:0-11519 GCA_010014905.2 Druon quercuslanigerum
AATATATAAAAAAAATTTTTAAATATTTCAATGTTTTTTAACAATTTCAAAAGGTTTAAATAAATTTCAGAAGATTTTGAAAGATTAAAGAAAGACTTCACAAAGATTTCATGGATGTAAAAGATTTCAAAGATTTTACAAATATTTCACAAAGATTTCAAAGAACTTAAGAATTTCAAAGATTTTACAATAATTTAAAAAGATTTCATTAAGATATCAAATATTCCAGTGATTTCAATAAAAATAAATACAAAAATTTATGAAAAATTTCACAAGTATTTCAAAAAATTCATAAAGGTTTCAAAACATTTAAAGAATTTAAAAAATTGTAAAATATTTTAATTTTTCTTTAAAAATTTCAAAATGTTTAAATAAATTTCAGAAGATTTCGAAATATTTTTCAATGATTTTAAACGAACACGAAAGATTTCTCGATGATTAAATAAAGTTTTCACAAATATTTCCAAGCTTTCACAAAGATTTTAGAAATATTTAAAAAGATTCGACAAAGATGTCAGGATTTCACTAAGATTTTAAATACTTCACAAGTATTTCAAGAAATTCACAAAGATTTATGATTTAAAAAATGCAAGGATTTCGAAGATTACAATGATTTAAAAATATTCCCAAATATTTCACGAAGACGACTTACGTTCGGAAAAAATAAAAAATTAGCATATGGTTCTGCTCTCTTTGGAAATTATTGGCGCATAAAAAAGGAAATGTCTCATCTTTGACATGTATAACAAACGTTTATTTGATTATTTGATGCAAAAAAAATGAGGATCTGAAAACCCCTAATTTCTTGACATGAAACATCCTGAAAAAGAGCTTGAATTTTCTTCCTAAGAATGGCTGAACGCCCTTTAAAATTATACGAAAAGCTTCTAATCCTAATTGTGTTTTGAATGCAGGTACATTTGTCGAAAAGGCCCATTTGCTCTCGACGGTGATCCAGAATATAGAACTGATGCCAGATTACTACCAAAAAGCGATTTTGTCTTTCGCTGTGGCGGAAAACGATCCACTCTATAAAAAATATCAAGAACACGGTGTGCTGCCTTCGGAAACTAGTTCCCCCGAAACTAGTTAAATTAGACATGAATTTCAACATATATTTTGACTGAAGTACACTTTTTATACGAATTAATGTATCGCAATTCATCATTTTATTATGGTCTAGGGCCAAATGGAAAGAAAAGAGAAAAAAAGAGTGTGTAAGTGAACATTTTATATATCGTGATGATTTTAATCCAATGACACAGAATATGCAACCTACTTTTGCATTGATTTTTCCTATCAGCTCAGTGTATCATGTATTTATTCTCTGAAATTAAAACTGCTTCAGCATATATCATAATTAGCATATTATTTTAAATTATTTCTAAAACCGGAAAATGACCGGGAATTTAATTCTGTTCGGAGAAAAATTTGAGTTTTCATTATTTTATTAATTGTTTTTTCAATTTAGAAAAATGATTTTTACTTTAGCTATTAACATTTTTTAGGTTAGCTTAATTTAGTTTAATTAAATCATAATTTATTATTGAATGGTGATTATTTTTTATTATCTTTATATTATTTTTTGTCTTGAAATTTTTTTCTCTGCGTGATTTTTTTCGCGGACTTGGAACAGGCAATTTTAGAAAAAAAAGTATCATTAGAATTTAGAAGAAAAGTATTTTACAAACCCGGAAAATGACAGTGAATTTATTAGAAATTTTTAGAGAGAAAATATATGTCCAACTTTGATTTCAATCTTTTTTTTTTAATAATTAGTTAAATTGGTATCTTTTTTAATTATATCATTAATGAATGATTTTTAAAATTAAATTGTACTTTAAGGTTTAAAAAGTGAATAATAATTGATTTTACAAGATGATTCGGAATCAGTTAACAATTTTAGAATCTTACAGATTTTGACAAAAAAAGTGCCTGTTTCAATTGAAAAGTTTTAGTTAAACAAATTTAAACGCCCCATTAAAAGATTATAAACTATTTTCGATTTTAAAATACCTGCGAACTAATATATTCATAATTAATAGCTTGGATTAAATTTAAAATATTGCAATATTTTACTATAAAATATTCCATTTCTAATATTCAAAACTAAACAGAAAAAATAAAATTTGAACGTTACAATTTTAATTGTTTTATTTCAAAAAATTTAATTTGTAAGCCACATTGTTGAATTATTATGCATGAATAATAATTGAACACCTATTATTCTTAGGAAAAAATGAAGTAAGTTAAAGATATATATTTAGAAGTGTTTAAAAAAATTCAAATTTAAACTTGAAATTATTTCAATTTAAACGAAGTGTCTACCTGTACTATTATACTGACTATTTGGTTTAAAAATTGTTTTTTATGCTAATTAAATAATAATATTTTAATAATTATTGAAGTCATTTAAATTTATTGATTAATCGTTGATTGTGGAAAACCTGGAAAATTTATAGGATGTTGAAGAAAGACTGAAATTTTCTTTAATCGCATTACTTGCGGGCGAGTTTTAAATTTGCGAAATGATGCGGATTAGTTTTATTACTAATAAAAAATATATGTTTATAATTCTAGAAAATTGAATAATAATATTAATGTGAATTGTTTATATTTCATTGTTATAAAAGTCAATCAATAATTCAATAATAATCAGTGCAATATCTTCAATTTGAATAGAATTGACAATATTTATAAAAAAAGACCTAACATTTTTTCAAAGTAGATTCAATTTTTAAAAATTATATGATTTTAATTTTAGGCTTTGTTTTTAATTTTAGAATAATATTAATTAAAATTGTTTGGGATGAAATTTTCGTAGTCGCGCCTATTTTAAAGACTTTTTCATTATTTTAAGACGAGTTCTAAATTTGCGAATTAATAAGGATTAATTTTTTACTCAAAAAAATAGTGTTATTATTATATTCCAGAATTATTTTTTTTCAAATATTAAAGTCATAACATTTTGTCAAAGTAGATTCAATTATTAAAAAATATGATTTTAGTTTCAGATTTTTTTAAATTTTAGAATAATATTAATCAGAATTGTTTAGAATGAAATTTTTGTGGACGCACCTATTTTGCAGTATTTATCATTATTTTAAGACAAGTTTTAAATTGCGAATTGAGAAGGATTCATTTTTACTCACAAAAATAGTATTATTATTATATTCCAAAATTATTATTATTTTTAAAAATATTACTAATATGAATTGTTTAGAATTCAAATCAATCAATAATTCAATAATAATCATTGCAATATCTTGAAATTGAATAGAATTGACAATATTTAAAAAAAAAGTAGACCTAACATTTTTTCAAAGTAGATTCAAATTTTTAAAATTATATGATTTTAAGTTCAGATTTTTAAAAATTTTAGAATATTAATAATTTGAATTGTTTAGAATGAAATTTTCGTAGTCGCACCTATTTTAAAGACTTTATCATTATTTTAATACGAGTTTTAAATTTGTGAACTGATAAGGATGCATTTTTTACGCATAAAAATAGTATGATTATTATATTCCAAAATTATAATTCAAAAAAATATTATTCATAAGAATTGTTTAGAATTAAAAGCAATCAATAATTCAATAATAAGTGCAATATCTTGAAATTGAATAGAATTGACAATATTTTTAAAAAAGTAGGCCTAACATGTTTTCAGAGTAGATTCAATTCTTAAATATTATATGATTTTAATTTCAGATTTTTTTTTAAATTTTAGAATAATATTAATTTGAATTTTTTAGAATGAAATTTTCGTAGTCGCACCTATTTTAAAGACTTTATCATTATTTTAAGACGAGTTTTAAATTTGTGAACTGATAAGGATGCATTTTTTACGCATAAAAATAGTATGATTATTATATTCCAAAATTATAATTCAAAAAAATATTATTCATAAGAATTGTTTAGAATTAAAAGCAATCAATAATTCAATAATAAGTGCAATATCTTGAAATTGAATAGAATTGACAATATTTTTAAAAAAGTAGGCCTAACATTTTTTCAGAGTAGATTCAATTCTTAAATATTATATGATTTTAATTTCAGATTTTTTTTTTAAATTTTAGAATAATATTAATTTGAATTGTTCAGAATGAAATTTTCGTAGTCGCACCTATTTTAAAGACTTTATCATTATTTTAAGACGAGTTCTAAATTTGCGAATTGAAATTTACTCATGAAAATAGTAATAATGAGTCATAAAATTTTGAAATTTTTTTGAAAAATCTGGAAGTCACAGAATATTTAAAAAAATGCCTGGAATTTTTTTAGTCCCACCTATTTCAAAGTCTAAATAATTATTTTACGGCGAGTTTTACATTTTTAAATTTATACGGATTAATTTTTTTACCAATGAACATAATATGAGTATAATTTCATAATTTAAAAAAAATTGTAATAATATTAATGTAAATTTATTAATCATTGCGTAAATAATTGATCGTAAATTATTTAGCGATTAGTAGAATATTTCAAAATTAAATAGAATCGATTCTATTCAAAGAAAAAAGTAGACCAGATTTTTTTCAAAAGTAAATCTGAAAAAGTCATGAAATTTTAAAACAAGATCCTGAAAATGAAAAGACAATCAATTATGTAGTGTGTATTTATTAACAAAAGTAAATGTCGTACAAGTCTGTATAATACATCTTTTCCTTAAAACTTTCCGAAAACCTTAACTTACATTCGACTTTATAAAATAATTTAAAAAAAAAAAGAAGTAATCGCACAAGGCGTTTCTAGAAACTTAAGCGCTTCTAGAAACTTAAGCGCTTCTAGAAACTTAAGCACTTTTCGAAATTTAAGCGCTTCTAGAAATTTAAATAATTCTATTCATAAAATTTCGGCAATTTTGTCTTTTGTGCATTCGTAATTTCGTTGTAAACTTAATTTTAATTCAACTGCCGAAACAACATCGCTTTCTTATTTTACGCTACAAACTAAATTACTAAATTATGCAGATTCTTATCTATAAATTAATGATAAATAGTATATATTTCACTCAACTACTGTCTTTAATTTTAAATGCAGAAGTTCAGATAATAAAAAAGAAGTGATAAGTCCAATCCCCTCGCAGCTGTTGCAATTTTTTTTGTATTTGTTCCAATAGGCTTTTATATTTAAATAAAATAATACAATTTGGCACAATTTCCTTAAATTTTAATTCCTTTTCACAAAATTTTGATCTTTTGGCTTTTTTCTCAGATGCGAAGAGATTTTATTTTACTTTTTCACCGTGACTTGAGTAAAAGAAATTTAAAAAGAAATCTGCGAAAATTCGAAAGCATTTTAATTTAGTAAATTATAAGAAAAAAGATTATTTTCATTATCTTAATTTTTAATAATTAACTTGATCGTAACTCTAGTCACAGTATTTGGTCTTTAAGTAATATTGCACAGTAAAATATTAATAATATAGACTAGAAAATATGATAAAATATTTTTAAAACATTATAAAAAAAATGCGAACGCAATAGATACCTATATACAATTGTGTGAATTACATATTGTAAAACACGTTATTAAAATACACGAGGGAGACGATTTTTCGTTTCTTAAGCAAACTATTCGCTATAAATTATTGTACAAATTATAAATTACAGAGTAATTTAAAATTCTCTGCTTTTTTCGTTCGGGCGTCTCCCCCCTTTTTCTCTTTCAGTTACACCAATAAAATAACAGCTCTTGACTGACTAGCTTATTAAGTTTGGCAAAGACACTCTGTGTCGGAAATTAATTTTTTCCTGCAAAGAGAATTAACTAAATTAATTGATATGTTAATGCTCTTTTTAATATTGTGAGATATTTTTAGTTTAAACTGAAAAAAACAATAATTAGTTTAAATTATATGAAATATAATTAAAAATTACCTTATGCTTTCACTTTGAATCCACTTTTGAGGAATCCATTGCGGGATTTTCCATTTTTCGCGTATCCGTTTGTCTTTACTTTTCGATGTTCGAATAAAACATCATCTGAATCAGTGTCAGACTCTGATAAAACCATCTTGTGTGGTGAAACTGAAAATATTTTTGATTAAAAAACATTTTCAAAAAGCCTTTTCAACAAAGCAGTTGAATTTTTAATCAAATATTTAAATTATGAGTTAAATTATGAAAGAAAGAAAAGAATTCTTAACAAAGTAGTTCTAATTTCAATCAAGTTGTTGAATTATCAACATAAATGGATGAATTTTTAGTTAAGAATGACAAGTACAGATTTCAAGATAAAGGATATTTTATTTTATAGTAAATAACACTTGAATTCAACCAAAAAAGATATATTTTTGAATAAACTAGGTGAATTCTCTGCACAAAATAGTTAAATTTTCAACCCAAAAATTGTAATTCTCCATATAATTTTCATTTTCAAACCATAAAGATGAATTTTCAAACAAAAAATTAAATTTCAAACCAAGATGGGTAACTGTGAAAAAATTGTTAAATTTGTAATAAAATAATTCAATTCTTAAGCAAAAAATATGAATTCTGAACCAAAAACAAGAAATTAAATATTTCAAACAAAAAAATTTGTAATTAAAGAAAAACGTTAAATTCAAGAGAGAAAAAAACGACTTTTAAACAGAAAAAATTACATTTTTAGCCAAAAAAGATGAATAATCAACAAAAAATGCAATAATAAATCATTTGAGAAAGAAAGAAAAAAATTGATCAAATTGTAGAATTTTCAAGCCAAAAAGACGAATTATCTACAAAATAGTTCAATTTAAATCTAAAAAATATAAATATATTTATATGAATTCTCCACAAAAAATTTAAATTTCATCAGAATTGTTGAATTTCCAACCATAAAAGACGAATTTTGAACAAAGCAATGAAATTTTAAACCAAGAAGAGTGCACTTTTAACAAAATTTTTAAATTTCTTAACAAAATAATTAAATTCTTAAGCAAAAAAGATGAATTCTGAACCAAAAATAAAATAGTCGTTATTTAAAACAAAAAATATTTTAATTTAAAAAAAAAAGATTTGAATTTAAGCAAAAAAGACGAATTTTCAAAAAAAAAAAAAAAACTTTTTAGCCAGGAAGCGTGACTTTAAAGAAAACTGATGAATTTCAAACAAAATCATTTAATTTTTAACCAGAAAAGATGAATTAACAAACAAAAATGGAGTAATAGATATTTTAACCAGAAAAGATATTTATTTTAAAATAAAGCAGTTTGTATCAACAAAAAAAAAAGACAATTTTTCAACGAAAGACTTAAATTTTTCATTCAGAAGGATGATTCGTTTGGGAAAAGAAAAATTTAACCAAAATGTGGAATTGAAAAGCCAAAAAAATCGAATTATTTACAAAAAAATTTAAATTTAAATCTAAAAATAATATTAATTCTCCACAAAAAAGTTAAATTTCAACAAAATAGTTGAATTTCCAACCATAAAAGACGAATTTTCAACAAAGCAAAGAAATTTTAAACCAAGAAGAGTGCAATTTTAACAAAATTGTTAAATTTTTTAACAAAATAATTAAATTCTTAAGCAAAAAAGATGAATTCTCAACCAAAAATAAAACAGCAGATATTTCATCCCGAAAATATTTTAATGAATCAAAAAAACCAAAAACAACAGTTGAATTCAAGCAAAAAGACGAATTCATATAAAAACAAAACAAAATTTCCCCCTAGAAGGGTGACTTTAAACAAAATTGTGGATTTTTCCAAAAAATAATTTATTTTTTAACCAAAAAATATGAATTATCAACCAAAAATGTAATAATAGATATATTATCCCAAAAAGATTTTAATTTAAAAAATAAAACATTTAAATTTAAGAAAAAAAGTCAAATTTTCAACCGAAAAATTCCATTTTTGACCATAAAGATCAAGAGACGATTTTTCAACAAAAGACTGAAATTTTCATCCAGAAGGATTATTATTTAAAAAAAAATGTAGCCAAGTTGTGAAATTTTCAAGCCAAAAAGATGAATTTTAAACTAAAATGATGGCTCTTCAATAAAATAATGAGTCTTTAACCAAAACGAATTTTAAATAATTTCGTTGTATTTTTAGCCCACAAAAAAAATTATTTAAAAAAAAACATTTTTTTAAACCAAATCACTAGAATTTCGAACAAAAAAAAACGAATTTTTCACCAAAAACTTGAATTTTCAACCAAAGAGATGATTTTTCAACTAAAATGGTGAATAATTAAATCCTTAAGCAAAAAATATGAATTCTCAACCGAATATATAATAGTAAATATTTCAACAGCAACAGATTTTAATTACAACAAATAATAGTTGAATCAAAAAAAAAAAAATACGATTTTTCATTTAAGAAACATTTTTAATCTAAGAAAGACAAAACTTTGAACCCCACTGATAAATTTTCAAGACAAGAAAAAGGAAGTTTTAACAGAAAAATTAATTTTTTTACCCAAAAAAGTATTTTTTCATTAAAAAAAAATTAATTTCCACCAAACAGTTGAATTTCCTAACAAAATTGTTGAACTTTTAACATAAAAGATCTATTTTTAACCAAAAATAGAATTGTCGAATGTTCATTTAAAAAAAATAGGTTTCAACAAAAAAAAAAGAATTTCCAACCAAAGAGATTCAACTAAAATGAATATTTTTAAATTAGTTCAGCTTTCAACCAAATTGTTGAATTTTCATCCAAAAATATTTATTTTTTCGCCTTTTCTGTATTTTATCTCTTTTCTCGTATATTTTTAGTCAACAATTTTATAATTTGAATGAATAGTTGAATTTTTATCGAAAGCAAATTTTTCATTCAAAAAACTTTAACCAGATAATTGAATTTTCAAGCCAAAAGGACAATTTTAGCTCAACTTCCAATCAAATAGTTGAATTTTTAACCAAAAAGGATAAATTGTCAATAAAAAATTTAATTTTCCACAAAAAAGAAAATAATTTTCAGTCAGAAAGTTTATTTATTACCCACATATTTGAAAAAACAATTTTTTAACCCAAATCACTAGAATTTCGAGGAAAAAAGACGATTGTTTCACCAAACAATTAATTTGTAACACAATTGTTAAACTTTTCAAAAAATAATTAAATCCTTAAGCAAAAAATATGAATTCTCAGCCAAAAATATAATAGTGAATATTTCAACAGAAACAGATTTTAATAACAAAAAATAAAAGTTGAATCGAAGAAAAAAATACGACTTTCATTTGAGAAACATTTTTAATCTAAGAAAGATAAAATTTTAACCCCACTGATAAATTTTCAAGAAAAGAAATAGGAAGTTTCAACAAAAAATTTAACTTTTTCACCCCAAAAAAAATATTTTTTTTCATAAAAAAAGTGTACTTTCAACCAAACAGTTGAATTTCCTAACAAAATTGTTGAATTTTTAACATAAAAGATATATTTTTAACCAAAAATAGAATTTTCAAATGTCAATTTAAAAAAATTAGGATTTAACAAAAAAAAACAAACGAATTTCCAACCAAAGAGATTCAACCAAAATTAATTTTTTCGCCTTTCTTCTATTTTATGTCTTTTCTCGTATAAGGACAAGTTTAGCTCAACTTTCAATCAAATATTTGAATTTTCAACCATAAAGGATAAATTCTCAATACAAAATTGTATTTTCCAAACAAAAAAAAAAAATTTTTAATAAGAAAGTTTATTGCCAACCAAACAGTTGAATTTTCAACTAAAAATGTAAATTTTCAACCAAAATTGGAACAGTCAAATTTTCATTTAAAAAAAAAAATAATTTTTAACAACAAAAATAATTTTCTACCAAAGAGATTCAACCTTAAATGCGAAATGAAATATATAGAACCCCATAAAAACCTCCAACTATTTTTGGTTGAAATATTTGTTATATTTAGAGTTGAAAATTCACGTTTTTTGTTTTCAAAATTCAACTATTTTCTAAATTTTTTCTGTCTCGAAAAAAATATTTTCTGAAAATTTAACTATTTCGCTGAAAGTTCATTTTTTGTTTAAAATTTTTAATTTTATAAACTGAAAATGTTACTATGCCTTTTTCTCTACTTTTTTAAAATCAGACTCCTTTGTAAAGAATTAATTTTTTTTGTTAAAAATTCATCATTTCGGTTAAAAGTTTACCTATTTTGTTCAAAAGTTTATTTTAATATTTAACATTATTGTTTTCAACTAAAAATTTCTATTTTTGGTTTAAAATTTATCTTTGGTTAAAAATTCATCTTTTTGGTTGAAAATTCTCAATAAAAAAAATAATAATAAACTTTTCAACCAAAAAGAAGCCTCTGATAGATAGAAATAAGTGAGAAACAAAATTAAAATTCATTTTTAGTACATTTGAAAAATTAGGTTAAAAACCTGAAAATTTTACTTAGAAAATAGAGTGACTTAAATTTCTAATAAAATGCTTACAACCTGAAATATTTCTAAAAAGGAATATGAATTTTATTTCTAAAGGTGATAAAAAAAACTTGGAAACATTAAAAAAAAAGGTTAATCTTAAAAGATAAGAATATGAAAATACTTACAGGTACTACTCTCGTCTTCAGCATCAGGTTGAAGAAGAGAGTAACGAAGTGGTTTCTTTTTCGATCGAGAACTTCTCCTTTTTCCGCAAAAAATTCTCTGACAAATGCATATCATACTCCAGAGGAATCCCACCCAACAGAGAACCAAAGAAAGTAAAGCTATTATCACATATAAAATACTCCAATCTGAAAAGAAAAAAATTAAAATATATTCGACAATTAATTTAAAATATAGAAAACTAAATTAATAATGATTTTTTTTCTTATTTACCGCAATTTGATTCGCCATTCCCGACATACTTTTGAATTAAATTCTGCATCCAAAATGCTTCGCACATACACTCTCTCGTTTCTTCATCGCAAATTCCATGTCCTGAAGTAGAAAAAAAAGGATCGCTTCTTAAATAATTAGGTTTAAACAAATTCTTTAAATACGAGTAAAATAGATGAAAGATGAAAAAACTAATATATTTGGCTAAAAATTCAACAATTTGGATAAAAAGTTGAACTAATTAAAAAAAAAAATTTGGTTGAATCTCTGGTTTAAAATTCGATTTTTGGTTGAAAATTGATCTTTTATGTGAAAAATTCAATAATTTTGTTAGAAAATTCAACTGTTTGGTTAAAAGTAAATTTTTTTATAACAAAATAAGTTTTTTAGGTGAAAAAGTTAACTTTTTTGTTGAAAATTCGTATTTTTAACATGTAAATTCATGAATTCGGTTGAAATTTTTTTTCTTCCCTAGATGAAAAATGTTTCTTAAATGAAAAATCGTCTTTTTTGCTTGAATTCAACTGTTTTTTTTTGTACAATTAAAGCCTTTTCCGCTTGAAATATTAAACTATTATATTTTTTTTTATTTTCATGTTTTTTTAATTAAAAATTTTATAATTTGGCACGAAATTTTATTACTTTTTTGGAAATTCAAAAATTTCAACCGAAAAATTTTCCAAATTTTTTTGAATTTTAAATATTCAATGCTAATTTGAGGAGAAAAACAGAAGAAGGGGTAAAATAGAGGAGAGAAGGAA
>JAAAKG020142825.1:0-11518 GCA_010014905.2 Druon quercuslanigerum
ATTTTTTTATCGAAATCTACCAATGGATAAATCTATCAATTTCACGTGCATTTTATGCATATTTAAAGTGTACTTTTCAATATAATATAATATAATATAATATAATATAATATAATATAATATAATATAATATTTTCAATACGTGTAAATTATTATTGAGCGTTTGAATGGCATATTTCTAATTCTTTTGTGGAGCTTCAATTGTAAAGTTTTAAATATTCTTAGTTTTACGAGTTCGATTTTTTTTAATTTTAGTGAGGAACAAATTGTTGTTAACCGGGAAATGACTGGGAATTTTCTTCCTCGATTAAAATGGCTACATTGGTCACTTGGCATTGCATGAAATTAAAAGATTCAATGGTGTCATTTCATTCAGGGCCCCAAGGTTTAAATTGTTCATTTATCTAAGTTTGAGTTTAAAAATGTAAATGTTTAGGTCTCTGAATTTTAATTTATTTAATTGTATACGTTATTTTGACTGAAGTTTGCAACGTTTATAGACGAAAATATTAAAAAATTTTATTATATGCATTACTTGCACCTGACGACGGGTAGTACTTGGAAATTTAAAAAAACCAAGAATCCAACGATTAAATTTCTGCAACAAACTCTTAATGTCTCAATTGAAGGTACACGACATAAAATGAAAACCCTTATGCACCTACTCACTTTGTGCATTTTACGAAGTTAAAAAAATGTATTTTCGCTCATCAACGTTGCAAACTTGAGTTACATGAAAGTTTCAAATTTGATTCAGTTTTGCGGGTTTCCCAATTCCAAATATTCTATATTGAAGGCTTATAATTTGATATTATACATTTGCATTAACTTTAGGTAAAAAACTGTATATAATTTTTAACGCCTCGAGTTGGTAACAAATGTTTAATTTTAGGTGCTTGACATTATTTTTTAAATTAGTAGGAAGTGAATCAATAGCAAGAAAAAGAATTTTAACCGAAAGGGTTAAATTTCCCCCTGATCACTTGATCGAAACTGCTATAGACAATGCAACATGGAAAAGCCTCTAGAAAAATCAGCCGTACCAGTAAGTGAATAAATTAATGAATACATGGGTACACGAGGGATTAAAACTTCCTTGTAATTTGCTTTAAGGGCTTTGGAGCTAAACCCTAACCTCGAAATTAATTTGTCTCGTTTTACTCCATAAATACTACAATTACATCTATTTGGCATAATTTGAGCCTATTCATACTCTGAAGAAAATCTGTATTCGGAGAGAAAAATTTAGTTACTTCAATTACTTTTTCTGTAAAAAGTTTTTATTTTTGATTTTTTCTAACCGAAGTATTGGAAAAAATCGTTTTACAAAAAATGTATTGAAATTAGCCATTTTTTAAATCCGAATACAGATTTTATTCTAAACAGAAATTGGCCCTATAATTATCTAAAAGAGATGTAATGCTAGTAATTGTGGACTAAAAGTAGGAAATTAAATGTTGAGATTGCCTATTTTGTATAGTAAAATAGGTCCATCAAGCTAGTACCTCCACAATAAAAAATCTCAAATTTGTTTATATCAGAATGCTGGGCTTTTTTTGGGCTGTATTTTTGATCTTGAGTCAAACCAGCACCTTTACTATATAAACATGTAAAAAAAAATTAAAATCAAACACGACAGAATTTTAGGCCTTTTATGGGGTCTTGAACGCGCCAAAAACTAATTTCTAAAAACCACCCCTACTCACAGTAAAACTATCTCCTATGTAAAAACTCAAACTCGGAATTTTTGGCAAATTTTTGGTACTCAAATAAACAAAAAAAATTCCATAAACCACCTCTATGTGCAAAAGACCACGCCCTTGCCAAAAAGAAAATCTGAAGAAAAGTGTATAAGAATTTTAGGCTCACTTTGGGCTCACGAATTCACCACACGAATTAACCCCCTTAGTATAGACTCAAAACCTGGAAGAAAACAGGTTCATGTCTGAGAGTATATGCGTTAGGAGACATATTCGAATTTTAATTATTTATTTCACTTTAAGCGAGCAGCAAAGGCAATTTTAACTGAAAGTTTGCAGAACCTGAAAGCAGGAAAATTGCCCAATCCCTTAATGCAGCCACTCAAAATCCAAGTAATTTCATTAAAATTAATAGCCTGAAATGGCCCCTAAAATTTTTTTCCCTAGAATAATACACCCAGGACTTCTACAATACAAAGAGAATATTCTCCATAATGAATAAATAAAAAATGTTTATACCGAGTGACAAAAAAATCCTCAATTTCTAAAGAAACCAACATTACAGATTTCTTATGGTTTACAGACTCCTATAGTACTTCGACATGTACTTTTACCTTTCGTTTACCTGAAAAAATATGCGACCTTGTTATTCAATGTCAATTTTGGTGCAAATCTGCATTTTTGTAAGTTTTTAAGTTTTTCTAGCATCCCACCAGTGCAGTATAAACATCCGTACTGAACAAATTCTTAAATCAAGATTTATCAAAATTAAACACCGATGAAATTGAATCTGACGAAGAAAATTCCAATTGGGAAATTGAAATATACGAATTGAAAAAGAAAATTCAAAGGCTAGAAAATGAATCACGATCTAAAGATGCAAATATTTCCGAAATGATGGATATGAATTTATATCTACAACGTATACTAAATTCATACCAACAGAGCGGTAATTGTTTGCAATCCGTTTATCAGAGCACAGGAAATGCTACTCCCGTGGGTGCTGAAAAGTATGGAAAAGTAAGCGAATTTAACGTCTCAATTTTTGATACTAAACATTTTCTGATTCATTTTTTTGTATTTTTTCAGATCCATCTTGGACGAAACGTTTATATTTCGAAAAGTAAGCACACCGAAGTACTCTTCGGTGCTCCCACGCCAGCTTTATATTTTAAGACTTTCGCTCTTCACTTTTTTGGGCGACATGTATTAATGGCCAGTTCAATCAGTGGAAGTGTCCATTAGGACGAGGAAGATAAATAATCAGACTAGACCTGCACTGAACCCTTGTGTCTTACTTGCTTTTGAAGGTATAAAAGAAAAAATGTAATATTAAATGTACGCTGAATTTCACTTTTGAACTAATTTTCGACTTAAATTTTACATTTTTTAGATACATTTGCATTTTGGGCAAACGAGGTACAAATCCATGAATTTGGGGGCCATGCGCCAAGGCTTACTGGATACTAAATTACCGAATTAAGACGCCGACACCTTGAAAAAGACCTGAGAAAGGAAGTATAAATCTCTCTCTCCCTCTTTTTCTCTCACACACGATGATTCAACAATACATCATTTTTTTATAATTCAAAAAAATAATTCTATTAGAAATGTTCCTCCATTTCCATAGCTCTTACCCAGTCTAACGAGGAAACAAATCTCGGGAATAAGAGTTATCCTCAAAATAAATCCGGTTCAACCACTCGATGATTCGTCTGATCGTATCGGGGATTCCGCTGATCCAATCGAGGATTTGACTGATCGCGAGGTAAGAGAACTTGGTTATTTTTTAAAGAACCAATTTAATAACTTCACAAACGATAATTTTAGTATAAACTCTAGAATGTTTTTTCATCAGGTTAGAGGAAACTTTGATATTGTGCTTGGCGAAGGTATGGAGGAAGAAATTTTGAAAGATCTCATTAATCCACTTCAACAGGAAGGCGAAGACGAAGGTTCCAGCATTCATAGTGAAAATTCAGACTCTGTGGAAGGATAAGAAAATTGAAGATAAGACTTTTTTACACTTCAAATTGCAGAATCTTCTCGGGGCAAAAAAGTTGTTTTTTAAAGGAAATTAGGCGATACATGTTTTTCCGCTTTGAAATACAAATTTTTACTACGACGTTATGCGTAGTTGAATTTTGCGCTTTGTTAAAAAAAATCCAAAAAATTCTTCAAAACTGTATAACTTTTGAACAAATTCATATATTTATAATTTTATTTTTGTGAGAGATTATGCGTTTTCAAGTGTAGATCCTGCCTAATGTTAAAAGGATTCAGTCATTAGAATTTATGTTTAAAATAAGCGTTTACTTTCCAGGAGTAAATATTACCAAAGCTACTTAAGAAAGCACTTTTTATCATACGGGCTACGTATAAAAATATACCAATTAGTATCGAAGACTGATTTCATTTTCTCACAATTAAGGAGAAAATAGTAGTTATACTGTGACAGTTTGGGGGCAGCTATGTAGTTCCAGTTGTCACCGACAGGTGGCGCCACTGTTGCCGTCGGCAGGTAACCGGCAACTGTTGTCGGTAACTCGGTCGGTAAGGTAGGGAACTGGCATGTGATCTTGACTCGGTCATTAATGAGGGTCCCTGCCATACCGGCCGAGTGTTTTGTTTAAGTTCGGGTAGGTGGTGCATGGTGGCTGCAGGGTATCCCCCCACCTTTGACTTCTAGAAATTTAGTACGGGGGCAGGGTTCTGCTCCAAGCTAAACTGCAACCGACAGTTGGAATTGTTTGTGCCAATTCTAAGATAAGTTCTTTAATATCAATAATAATAGAGAGCCTAAATAAAGCCTTCAATTCTGCTGTACTTAATTTTAAGATTAGTGCGTATTTAATTTATATGGTAGTTTTTTATGATCTGGGTTATTTTTGAAAAATTGGGTCCTGAGGCATGCAAGAGCCTTCAATGAGACTTCAAATCTGATGTACTCAGTTTCAAGATTAGTGCATATTAAGTGCACTTCATGCGCACTGTCAAGAAAGGGGTAGTTCTTTAATGTAAAGGGATGGTATTAGAAAATTGATTTTAGAATCGTTGGAGATCCAAAATTGAGCCTTTAACTCGAGTGTAGTCAATTTTAAGATTACTGCATATTCAATTTTTGGGGTAGTCTTTTATGATACGGGTTGTTTTGGAAAAATTGCGGTGGGGGTCATGCGAAAACCTTTAAGGAGCCTTCAATTCTGTTGTACTGGTTTTAGAAAATTGATTATGGGATCGTTGTAGAACCTAAAATGAGCCTATAATTCTGTTGTACTCAATTTTAAGATTAGTGCATATTTAATATTTAGGGTGGTTCTTGTATCATACGGTATTTTTCTAAAGAATGGCACCATGGGTCATGCGAGAGCCTTCAATGAGCGTTAAAATCCGATGTACTCAGATTTATGATTAGTGCATATTTAGTGCACTTTATCATGGCTTTTAAGTGAGAAGTAGTTCTCTAATGTCAAGGGATTGTTTTAGAAAAATGATTATGGGATCCTTGGAGAGCCTAAAACGAGCCTTCAATTCTGTTGTACTAAATTTCAAGATTAGTGGATATTCAATTTTTAGGGTATTTTTTGAAAAATGGCGGTAAGGGTCATGCGAGAGCCTTCAATGAGCCTTCAAATCCGATGTACTCAGTTTTATGATTAATGCATATTTAGTGCACTTTATCAGCACTTTTAAGTAAGGGGTAGTTCTTTAATGTCAAGGGATGGTTTTAGAATATTGATTTTGGGATCGATGGAGAGCCTAAAATGAGCCTTCAATTCGGGTGTACTCAATTTTAAGATTATTGCATATTTCATTTTTAAGGTAGTTTTTTCATGATAACAATTGCTTTTGAAAAATTGTGTCGTAGGTCATACCAGAGCCTTCAATGAGGCTGCAAATCTGATGTACTCAGTTTTATGATTAGTGCATATTTAGTGCACTTTATCAGTGCTTTTAAGTGAGGGGTGGTTCTCTAATGTCAAGGGATTGTTTTAGAAAAATGATTTTGGGATCCTTGGAGAGCCTAAAATGAGCCTTCAATTCTGTTGTACTCAAGTTTAAGATTAGTAGTAGTTATACTAGGAGAGTTCGGGGGCAGCTACGTAGTTCCAGTTGTCACCGACAGGTGGCGCCACTGTCGCCGTCGGTAGATGACAGTGACCGGTCATTTACCGATAGACGCTAATGGTTAACTTTTATGATAAATTACCAACAGTCGTTTCCATATGCAAGACCTATAGTTGCGTTATCTACCATACCGGCAGTGGGGTCAGCGCATTCTGTGGTAATTTATCAACAGTCGTTTCCGAACACGCGGTTGATAAATGTGATTTCTGTTTAAGGCGAGAGTGTGACATCGGAGTTCAGGTACATGCCACGGCGTCTCGTCGTGGGGTTCCCCGCTCTCTATGTCCCTGGAGGGCATAATGGCTTCTAGAGGTATTGATGGAGGGGCTGTAGCGGACAATAAAAGGAGACAGCAGATTGGAGTGCAGTTATTCCATTGTGCGATGCAGTTTAGTGAAAAATCAGTGCAGTAAATAAAAAATTATCGAAGCAAAAAGAATAACTTGTAAAGTTAAAAAATTATAGGTATTTACGTTCAATATAGTAATAATGATCCTCAATGAGTGTGTAAAACTTATTCCTGCTTTCGAAGAAGCGCTGTCCCTGCTTTCATCATCATCATCATCTTCGGGGAACGTACAACTAAGCAAAGTGGACCGATGAAGAAATGAATGCAGACTTTGTTTAAAACAGTAAGGAAGGAATTGAAACGTATACCATAACTGTCAATAAATAAGAAAAAAGTGTTTAAATATTATTGTACATCTAGAGTGCTTTAAGGGTCGTTTCGACCTACTCGCAAAAACAGGAGGTGGTCTTCAAAAGAAACGCAATGACATTAACGATCGAGTAAAGTGGATTGACGTTGACTCAGCATCCGAAATCAGAGTAAAAACATGCATATTCGTCAACCTGGTTCACAAGGATGTTCTTGCCTTCCTAAATGACGCCCTAGTGCTGTTTGTTGTTCATATGGGCCGAGCCTTACGTGGGCATAGGGCTTTTAAGGTTAACACTGTACTTAATGCATATTATCTAAAGATTGGTAAGCAGGATCCTGAAGAAAATAAAATAAAAAAATAAAGAGATATACGTCATCACGGATATGAAATTATGGTTTACCAACAACGTAAGATACCCTATCTTGACTGAAATGGAGGAGTTTCAAGGGAGACTCTGGATGGACCCTACACTCTATTGCGAAATTAGAAGTGAATGTCAACAAACTAAACCCCATGAGAGGCAGTTCTTAGATTGATCTTCCTCTACGTTCCAAGAGAAAAGGAGCATCTGTGAACGTGCAAAATACAAATGACAACGAGTGTTTTAAGTGGGCTATACTGTCAGCTATACATCCACCTAACAGAAAAGATGTTGCTAAACGCGTGTCCAGCTATCAGCAGTATAAGGATGAGTTAAACTTTACTAGAATAAGTTTCTCTGTAGCAATGAAAAATGTATCAAAATTTGAAGCACAAATTGGCATTTCAGTGAATATTTATGGCTTGATTAAAAAGAAGCAAAAGTTGATAGTCGTTCCTCTTCAGCTCATTTCACTGGTAAGGGAAACTCATGTGAACCTCCTCCGAGTTGAAGAAGAATATGTGAATGAAGATAGCACTGATGAAGAAGAAGAAGAAGGAGAAAACAACAATCAACAGGATAGCAGACCCCAATCTTTCAACTTTCACTGTGTGTGGGTCAAAGATCTTTCTCGATTAGTAAGTCGCCAGCTATCTAAACATGATGGAAGAAAACATATCTATGAATGATGCTTGCACTACTTTTCAAGAGTAGAGAAATTGGTAGCTCATAGCAAAGATTGTAAAAAGTGAATGATTGTAAAATAGTGCTACCAAAACCTGGTAGAAATATCATTGAATTCAAAAAATTCAAGTATCGAGAAAAAGTACCTTTCATTGTGTATGCCATTTGTGAATCCTTATTAATACTAATTGATGACATACAAAAACAAGGCGCAAACACTTAAGTATTCCAAAAACATGAAGTCCTTGACATCGGGTACTTGTTCAAGTGTAGCTATAATGATTTGCTATTATTCTAAAACTCGTGTCCTAAAGATGCGGAACCAGCAAAGTGGTTTGCTGCGGAGTTACAGTTCATTTCAAAGAACTGTGAGAAAATACTAACATCTCCAGATCCAATGTAGAAACTAACACCGGAGCAACAGAAAGCTTTCTTTGAAGCTGCCACTTGTCACATCTGTCAGAAAGTTCTATATCCACCGATGAAAAAAGTCCGCGATCACTGTCACTTAACAGGAAAATATCGAGGTCCCGCGCATCAACACTGTAATCTAGCTTATCAAGAATCAAACATCATACTTGTTGTGTTCCACAACTTGAGTGGGTACGAAGCTCACTTTATCATCCGCGACATTGCCACAGAATTTAAAGGAAAAGTAAAAGTTCCTGCTTTAAATAAGGAGAAATACACTGATAGTTTAATATATAAAGTGAGGTGTCAGTATATTTATGCTGACATGAAAAAAGATATGCAAAAGAACATTCAGCAATTCGATAAATCAGATTATCCTCGAGACAATGTTTTCGGAATGCCGCAAAGGAACAAGAAAGTTTTGGGTTTGATGAAAGACGAATGTAATGGTAAAATAATTACGGAATTTGTTGGTTTGCGAAGTAAGATAAGAATGCTTGCGAAATTTCAGTATCCAATCTAGAACGCAATATGTGATCAGGTCAAGACTACACAACGTCGAAACGATTGAACAACAAAAAATTGTTCTGAGTCCTTATGACGATAAGCTATACTTACTTCCAAACAGTATAGACACCCTGGCATGGGGGCATTACAGAATCAGCGCAATGGATATCGATGATGTTTTAAGTGATAGTGACGAAGAATTGGTACATATTTTAGTAAATAATTATGTTTAAGTTTATAAATGATTGTATATAGTAGGTATAAGGGCTATATTAAACTTAAAAAATGATGTATGAATATAAATTGATTTTTTAATTATCAAAACCCGTACATGTAGTTAGAAGGAGCGTGGACCTAGTATTATAAGTTTCATAATTTATTTTAACATTCAATCGTCGCTGATTCATCATTGGTTTATCGTTGGTTTAACACTGATTCATCGTTGGTTCAGCATTGATTCATCGTTTGTTCAATATTGATTCATCGTTGATTCAACATTATACAAAGTTGATTCAACATTACACAAAGCTGATTACATATCCGATTTATCTATCCAGGTGTTATGTAAGCTATTAAAACCTAACCATTTTACATATATTTTGCTGCCACGTTTCTTCATTACTTTTTCCATAAGGTATACGTCTGGATATTTAACTTTAAGAAGTTCATGTTCATAGAACCCGCCAGCGATGGGTTGTTCTTGATCATCCTGGAGCCTGTATGTCACTGGAGCAGTGTATCCTTTCTCCAATAAATGCTTGTGTTTGCTAATTTGAACTCTGTCATGAACTTTAAACTTTGGCCTTCTTTTGGGTATATTTCGTGGTTTTTGAAACGTTGCATCAACCCCTCTTCATCCTCAGTAGTGACATCTTTTGGCTTCATACCGATTGATCGATGTTTGGTATTGTTGTACTTGAAAATGAGAGTAGGTAAAATGTCTATCCATTTGTAGTTGCCTCTTAAGCTAAATTGTGACCACATCTTATTCTTCAGCGTGCGATTAAATTTTTTACAGATTGATGCCTTCATATTACTATGCGTTGAGTAGAGATTGATGTCATGTCTTTGCATAAGATTTTGAAAATGTGAATTATAAAATTCTTTGCCTTCATCAGTGTGTAAGTTTTTTGGTACACGACCCTGCACTAGAATATATTGCATTGCTGAAGTGACATCAGGTCCACTCTTACTTTTAACAGGAGCAGCCCAGGCGTACTTGGAGAAATTATCTATAACGGTAAGTAAATACCTGTAGTTATTATTCTGCCATTATTCTTTCTAGCGGGTTTATATAATTCTGTGACTGGCGACAATTTTTTGTTTTTCATTCTCGATTGCGTTTAATCGGGAATCCAACTGAGCAATGAGTTTAGCGTAACGGACTGATAAATCTTGTTGAGTGTCAATCTGCAGGGTTTTCAGTTTCTCGTTAATGGATTCTTCAAGGATACGTATCATCAAATTTTGATTGTCAATCTCTGTTCGCATAGATGATGTGACTTGATACACTGTACGTATATCGTTTTTTATGATGCGCTGCACGATTACCAAATTGACTGCGTCGTTTTGTTTTTTGGCCTTGCTAACGTTACAAAGTCTTTTTCCATCTACGTCGTAATGGCCGTCGGAGGTGATCTTAAATCCAACACCAGGAGGACTCCGACTTGCTGCAGCATTTCGATCCAGATGACGTCCAAACACATCGATACTCATCATGATACTGATGATAGTGCTCAGAGTACGCTCCTAATATATGATTCCAGCTTCTCGTAATTCCTCAATAATTGATACTATTTCATTGTTGTGACTTGGATTGTCTGCTGCTTGAGACGCTAGGAGCAGACGAAGACCATCAACTAGGTCATTAGGGTCATCCCAGTAGACGTAGTCAGTCTTCGCTTATTTTCTTGCTACCAGATACTGTGGTAGGGACCCTCCGCCTTTCGAAGATCGTCTACGCGATACGTTGAAAATTTTTGCAATTAAGTTCTTGTTCTTGTTACTGCTGCTAGTACGAATGGATTCACTGGGGCTATACCACTTCTTGTCTGCATTTGTAGCAATTAAAATTTCCTTGTAATTGTCTCGGTCGTCAGCACTTATCTGGGATAAGTACAGTTTTCAGATACTGTTTACCATTAACTTTGATATATTCTCTTTCAAAACTAATGGGCTTATCACCAATCATAAGGATGCCATCACTGAGCTTACGCACACCATAAACCATATCCAAATACTGCTTCCTATTTTGTTGCAGCAACTTGAGGAATTTGTTTTTTAAATACTCATAATTATCAGCAGGCTCATTCGCGACATCTTCTTGAAGCATAGTTGTATCTTGCTCTTCAGCATCAGCTGTCATGAAGGACGCGTTATCATCATCTCCCTCATCCTCCTTCTACTCCTCCTCTTTTTGCTTTACAGGCTCATTTTTTTCATCTTCTTTCTTAATTAAAGGATTTCATATTTTAACCAGTTTCTGCAGTGGCATGACTATTTGCCTAAACGTTTCACTCATTATCTGTTCCGTGGCTTCTTTACACATTTTCAGCATTCAATGTTTACGCCCAATCGCCTCACTAGCTTTTGTGATTTGACGGAGCACCTCCTTCTCTTTATGAAATTTTGACATGTTGACGTGTGGATGTCTCAATACATAACGATTTGATTTCCACCACATAACTTGTATTTATAGAGAGATAAAGCAGTCAAATCCTTTTCTGTATCTACCCTTGTTGAGATCACTGTTCTTGTCAATGACAACAAATCCATACTTATCAGTATTTCAACATGATGAACATAAATCTCGAAATTGAGAATAGCTCATGTCAGTGTGTACATGATCATCATACACGTGTCTCAAATCCCTTTCATCCTATTTCAAAAGTATCAGCAGATTGATATTATCTCGAACTAGATATTTAGGAATTCGAGCGTAAGTTTGACATAAGCAAAAACTGTCAACATGAGAGTGTCTACCCACACAAAAAAGGCTCTAATGTTATCCTGTTTCTCGCAGGCCACATCATCAAATACAATTATAGAATTTGTTTGAGCTTCAC
>JAAAKG020142826.1:0-11518 GCA_010014905.2 Druon quercuslanigerum
GTCGACTAAAACTCAACTCAGATACGATTAAATATTTTTAATCGTATCTCGGGAACCGATGAAGATTTTTTAAGTTTCTTTGGCTTAAATTAAAGACAAAATTTCAGGCTCTATGTCATATAATTTTCAGATTTTTGCAACACTTTTCCTGGGTCATGCTAAAAAATGAAGTCGAGGTACAAAATTTTAGAAAATCTATAATTTTTTTTGAAACTTATCACGTTTTATTCCAGTTAAAAAATCATTTCTTAGATTAAAAATTTAATTTTTGTTTCAAATTCGTTTTTTTCTTGGGTAGAGAATTAAAATATTTTGTTAGAAAATTAACTTTTTTGTTGGAAATTTAACTCTTTTGTTTGAAAGTTCGACTGTTTTGTTTGAAAAGTGGTAGAGAATTTAACTAACTGGTGAAAAATTCAAGCATTCGGTTAAAAAATCATCCTTTTGGCTCTAAAACTGAACTATTTTGTTCAAAAGGGTTCTTTTTGGTTCTAAAATAAATTTCTTCTGGTAGAAAATTGAATATCTTTGTTGATTGGAAAATTAACTCTTCTATTAAAAACTCATCTTTTTGGTTGAAAATTTAACAAGTTTGTTTAAAAGTTATCTATTTTGTTAAAAATTCAATAGTTTTACTTGAAATCCAAAAATTAAATACGTTAGTCCTGATTTAATCTTCATACATGATATGAAAAACCGCAATGGCTGATCAAAAAATTCAAACGAAATTTTATTCTTAATATATATTTTTGTTCGCTTACTAAAATATATGATGTATTTGTTATTTACTTCAGCTAATGCCTATTTCTGATTAAATTAAGTTTTTATGTATTATTATCTTAGTTATGTTGATTCTTAAATTATAAAATTAAGGAAGTGAAAAAAGTTCATCTAGCAACCGTAAATAGTTACAGTTAGAAGTAACTCAGCTGTAACTAGTTGCTTTTTTTCGCTCAGTAACGTAACTGTAACTAGTCACTCAAAAAAAGTAGTTTCCATTCAGCAGAAGAGAAATCATTTTGAATTAGCGAGATAAGATCAAGATATCATATTATAATTCCACTCACTCAAGTCTTGAGAAATTTCTTGAACGCCGAGAAACCTGTCTAAAATTCGAAAAGCTCGGCGAAAATTTGCGCGAAATCGTAAAGCTGTAGATCCTATGGATAAAATCTGTGTCTTAAACATCAATATACCGTAGCGTGACGTCTACAACGTTTCTGGATTCCGAGGATTTCAATTCCACTGAGTGCTCATCGATGAGGCAATTTATGCAAGGCGCGTTACTCTTTATGGAAATAAGTTTTTGGCCCTTTTGTTCTTTTAGACAGTCACTTAAGCATCGTATTCTTTTTATCTTCTATAATTTTTCTGTACTCTCTAAATTTGAATCAGTAAAATGTCACTGATTGTCAGGGAGATTTCACTAATTAAAATAGCTGGAAACGGGTCACTGACAATCAGTGGAAAGTTACTTATTCATTCAATGAACTAAACAGTTTTGAGAATTGGCAGCACTGCACCATGTCAATTTAGCGGTCATAATAAAATAATATTTTAGTAGATTCAATCAAATGATCGTAGTAAAAATTTGAAACCTATAAATATGATCAAATATTAAAAAAGGTGAAAACTTTAATTACTATTAAATGACAA
Source organism: Druon quercuslanigerum (assembly GCA_010014905.2). Classification (NCBI taxonomy): domain Eukaryota; kingdom Metazoa; phylum Arthropoda; class Insecta; order Hymenoptera; family Cynipidae; genus Druon; species Druon quercuslanigerum. The sequence continues at coordinate 1,657 of JAAAKG020142826.1, forward strand.
ACCATTAAAATTAAAATTTTTTAAATCTGCCCGCTGCACGAACATTCTCATGACGTGCTACGCGCGCGGCTCGCTTCGCCTGCAAGCTTCAGCGCGCCTGGGGCGCGAGACTGTTGGTTCTTGCGCTGCGCGCTCGATGATGCATTCACCTCGCGCCGCGCGCTCGGTCTTTCTATGTCCCCAAATTTGTGCGCAAGCCTTTTAAAATCAAAGGTCCAAGCATCGACAACTGTCATTCTGTTATTGTGAATTCTCTTTTGTTAAAGCTCCTTCGGCTTTAAGGAACACATTGTCATCCATATATCTCGTGCCTCGTGCTTCGCACTCGATTTCGTCGCAAATGCGAACTTTTCTACATTATGTTCAACTCTATCAGTACATTAATTTACTATTTGTTTACTATTTGTTTATCATTTTTCATTAAGTTTTATTCATTGCCATCCTGAAAAATTTGTATCATTTCAATAAATTTATATTATTAACATTCATGATATGCATTAGTATTGAAACAAAAGTGTTTTTACTGTCTTACTTTTATCATTAAAAAAATTTTATCTTTGAATCCTTTTTTTTAGGGTTAAAACAAAAACTGCGTGTCCTATCAAAAATTATTCATGGCAAATTTGAATGAGTTTTCGCTATTTTTTGCAAGAGCAACGTTTTCCTATTTATTTTTTTAATAGCTTGTGCCGTTTGTCCGAAACTTAATTTTTTATGTTTATTGTTGTTTTTTACGACTAAAAACAAAAATTAGCATCCTTTCGAAAAGTGATTAATGACAAATTTGTAAATCTGTTCAGAGCGCGTAATTTTAGTTAATTAATTTTTTTCGTATCTTGCATAGATTGGCTGTAAAATGGAATTTTTTAGTTTTAGTTATTTTATGTATGATCAAAATTTGAATTTTCAACTTTTCGATCAAATTTAAAGATTTCTCATGATAATCTTGTTGGGCTTTAAAAAATAAACGTTTTTCTTCTTTTGACTTTTTTCATATCAGGCGCTGTTTGGTTTAAAATGTTCATTTTGATTTGTTTTTTTGGATTTTGAAAATGCTATAACTCTGATAATTTTTATTTTATCGAAAAAAGTTATAAGGCTAAATTGTTCGACTTTCCAGGTACTATAAACAGCCGTGAATATAATTTTTAAATCTTGCAAAAAATAGTCTCAAATATTTTGAAAATGTGCTCACTTTTTGAATTTTCATCCAAAATAGCTGGTTTACGAACTTGTTCTTTCTTTTTAGGCCTTGAAAAAGTGTGCCAAAGCAGAATATGATTTGATCAATCTTTCAAAAGTTATCGTGCCTACAGACTACAGACTACAGACAGACAGACACCTTCGTTAAAATCATTTTTTCTGACTCAGGAGGTCTCAAAATGTAGAGATTTGATGAAAACTGACAACGCGAAATTTTACATAAAACCAAAACTTTCTCATTAGGATGAGAATGTAAAAATGATTAACTTTATTCTCAACATTAAAACTTAGAGGTTATGTTTCAGATGATTTACTCTGGCGTTACTGAACTGATTAGTGAATAAGTCCGACATTTTAAATTATAATGAAAATTTCAAAATATTTGGAATAAAGTTAAAAGGAATTGAACTTGTATAATTTCTTAATAAAAGCGTTTTAATTTAAATAATTTGAAAATTAAAGTTTTTGAACTTGACATTTTTTTATCGGAAAATTTCAAAATTGAAGAATTTTGAAAATTGGGTAAGTTTGTTAAAAAGGAGTTTGAAATTGTATAATTCTTAATTCAAAAAATTCAAAATTAAACCATTTTATTTTGACTCGAATTTTGATTTGAAGCTGAACTCAAAAGAAAAAGGGAGAAAATAAACCGTTTGTGGAAGAGGCGGAGAAGGCTAGGACGGAAGAAGAGGTTCGGAAGGTAGAAAATATAGAGAAAAAGAAGAAATAGAGTAAACCAAGATATTGAAATGAGAGAAAGTCAAGAAAGGAGGAAAGTATGGTAGACAAAGAGATGAGGAAGAAGACATAACAAGGGAAGAAATAGACGAGGTGTTAAGAATAATGAAAGATGGAAAGGTACCTCGTATAGATGAGATTCCAAATGAAGTATGGAAATACGAAAGGACGGCACTAAAGGAATGGGCATGTAAAATGTGTGACCGAGCATGAAGAAGAGAGGGGAGGCCAGAGTTATGGAAAAAAGGAGTAGTGATACCAATAGTGAAGAAAGGCAAATGAGAGGAGGTTAAAGATTATAGGGATGTGACGCTCATGCCAACACTATATAAAGTATATGGAACTGTTTTGTCGGGGAGATTAAAGGAAGAAGTTGAAGAAAATAAGACAGCCACCGAATCAGACAGGGTTTCATTCATTAGACCGAGGCAAAATAGAAAAAGTTATGGTGTGGAAGAGCATAAGAGAGGGATTAATAAAGAGTGTAACGGAAATTTTTTGTTTGGTTGGTGAGAGCAGTGAGTCAAGAATGTCCTATGAGCCGACTTTTATTTAATATATTAATATCAGACTTGGAAGGAGAAATGAGGAGAAAAGGTTGTAGAAGAGTTAGGATAGGGATGAAAAAGATATATACATTGCCATACGCAGACGATATAGTGTTGGCGACAGAGGATGAAGAAGGTGTGCCGGGCTTCATTACAGGATTAGAGAAATACTTAGATGAGAAAAAGTGAATTTAAATGTTGAAAAGACAAGTTAAAAGAAGTAAAAGAGTTTAAATATTTGGCATATATCTTGCCAACGAATGGAGATCATAGAGCTGATATAAGAGAAAGGATACAAAAAAGCATAAGGGGCAATGAAACAGATATGGGAAAAAGGAATAGGAAGGTTTACAAAAAATGGAAAAGAAGATTAGGTGGAAGCTAGGGGTAGAAAGGAGGATGCTAGGTATATGGTGAGAGAAGAATCGCAAAGGGATAAAGTACGTACTATATCGGGAAAGAGGACATGGAAATTTGAGACGAAGCTGAGGGAGAGAAATGGAGGGAAAGGGAGAAAGTGTTTGATGGATGTAGAAGAGAGGAGAGGGAGGGCGATAGAATTAACGGGATGGGAAGAAGAAAGGAGACTTTTTTTAATGCTAGATACATAGAAGACGGGACTGAAGTAAACTATGAAGAATTAGACAAAAAGGAGAGGAAAAGACAATTATTAAAAAGATGGTCGATGATTGAGGAATCAAAATACAATAAATGGTATAAGATGATAAAAAAGGAAGGAGTACCAAAGTATTTAGAAAAGGGATGGGGAGAGAGAAGGTGGACCCGAATAGAAAGATTTATATTGGGAAACGAGATAAGGGAGGGGATATATTGGTAAGAGGGATGTATGGGAAGGATGTAGTAGAGGAATGGACAATAAAGAACGCTGTCAAGAGAATGTGTTAAAGATTGTAGGGGAGGATGGATTAGGGGAGGAATGGATGAAGGAGTTGGAGGGTACTAGAGGAGCGAATGAGAAAGAATGAAAGAAAGCATACGAAAAAAATGGCAAAACTGAGGTTCAAGAGGAGTAAAAGAAAAGGAAACGAAAGTCGCTTAGATTAGAAGCCTAAAGATTTTATCAAAAGGTGTAAGCGGAGTGATTATAAGCAATGTAAGTAATGTAAACCCTTAGGGAACACATTATGAATAAAGAAGAAATATTAACACTCATAAAATAGGATCATTTAAAAATCAAGGGAAACGAAAATGTGTTATTTATAATAAAAAAACGTTTAACAATGATTCATTTAAAAGTGAAAACTTTTGACAACGAAAATTAAATTGAATGTTTCAAAGTTAAAGCTTCTAAAATGTTACAATTTTAACTTTTTATTCCATAAAAACTATTATATAATATTAAAATTGATTAGACACATTTTATTAAGATAAAAAAATGTATTCAACGCCTTCTTCGAATTTCAAAATCGAAAATTTATCATTTATAAACCTTAAAATTAAATATTCTCAAAAAGCGTTAAAAATGAAGTAGTTTTAAAGGAGAAACATTAAAAATTAAAAAATTCTACTACGGAACGTACAAATTTAAACTAATCCGAACTTTATTTAAAACAGAAAAAATGTAATTACCAAGAATTGTGATATTAAAACTTTTGCAAACCCTTTTACTCTGAATTGCTTTAAGTAAACATAAGTCATCTAAAAGTTAGCAATAATCAAATTGTTGATTATATTTTTTTGAATGCTAACTTTTAATTTTAATGAATAATTTTAGTTAGTTCTATTTTTATTTGTTTAGATTTTAAGCAACACAATTTTTAAATATTTAATTTCAAATCGTTTAATTTTTAACACTTCATTCAGAAGTGTTATTCATGCTTTAACTTTTGCAATCAAACATTTTGCATCTTCAAATTTTTTTATTAATTTTTCTAAATCTTCTACTAAATATCGGACAATTTTAATATAAGACATTGAAAATTAAAAATTAAAAAAAGGTTACAAAACAATGTTGTTGTATTAAGTTTTATGTTTGTATTAAGTTGAGTTTGAAATGTTCAATATTTTATAACATTTTCAAGTAAAAAACAATTCAATTTGTATTTTCTAGTTTTAAAATCTTTTCATTCTACTACTTGAATTTCATCAATTATAGTATAAATTTTCAATGTTTTGCATTCATTCTGGAAGGAAAAATGCTTTTAACATATTGAACTGTAACCCACTCGAGTCTGCGAGAGAAACGAGCTTACTCATTTTTTGCTAAAACATTTTTTGTACTATTGGTTACTTACAATTAAAAGCATATTAAACATATTTATATTTTCAATAAAAATATTCAGGAAGAAATTCTGTTCGAATCTTCTGAAAAATGTGCAATTATATCAGACAAAATTGTTGAAAATTGCACATCAAAATTAAGATGAAAAAAATATTTATTAACTATTCATTCTTTCAAGTAATTAAAATAAAATATTAAATATTGGAATGCGAACCTCCTAAATTCTAAATTTTTGAAACAATTTGAAATATTTTACTTATTCTTATTGCAGACGCGTAGAATGCAATTAAATTTTTTATTACTTACCACAACTTTTCCAGTGTCAAGTTTAGAAGGAAATAATCCTATAATAGCATTTTTCGTCGAATATAATTTACTATAATTACTGAATCTAATTTACTATACTGATACTGAATTTTATCTTCCCAATAACCTCTATCTGGAAAATCGTGAATTTTCGGAGACCGGTAAAAGCCGAGAAATGAGTATGACAGTAAATTTATTTTTTCACAGGAAATTTCACACATTTTTCAAAAAACCATCTATCAAATCACTTTGAATATCACAAATATCATATCACACAATATAACTTAATAGAAAATAAATTCGATTTAAACTTATTTTTTTGAAATGTTAAGTTTAATTGTAGCTGTTGCGGTTACTATATCATTCAGTGTACAACGTTTAATTCAAAAATCTTTTACTTTACTGGATTTATCAGTAATACTGCGTGAATCAGTCTTACCTTGTGCATTTTATTTGATCTAAATTCATTACGTATATTTTTCAAATAAAATTTTGCTTAGAACGTTTTTATTAAGTTGGAAGAGGGAAATCTTTAATTTCTTAACATTTTTATTAATGCGAGTTGAAACGGATGATTAGTTTTAATTTAGATAATTTAAAACGAAAACGCGGACTAATATTTTTTAACCAGAGATCATTGAACTATTGAATTTATCAAAGTTTGAAGGTTTAAGTTTTGCAGTTGACTTGCACTTAATTGAAAATCTTTAAAAGCTTATATTTTCTATGTGTAAATTATTGAGAGTTTAAATAAAAAATTTCCAAATTAAAATTTATTTAAGCTTTAATTCAAGTTGCACTAGTTACAAACACTTTTGTACTACAGCCACAAGTAGTATTGAAGACATTTGGCGGGGAATCCCAAGTCATGAGCCGGGTACGGTCCGTCAAATATAGATGGTGTGATCGTGGCGATCTCGGCTATAGACGGAACAGGTCGGAAACCTTCGGGCATTTTTAGTATAGTCTTTTAGAATTCGCGCTAATCCCGGCTGCAGATATATTACTAGCGGTTCTCATTTCAATACGCATTCTTATTTAAGAATACTAAAATTGCGTTCATTTCTTACAACTTATGTTACTTAAAATGCTTACTTTTCACGATATTTTTTGCAACACTTGTTATTGACCATTATCACTTTTTCACACACACAATTTTCTAAAAGTATATAAGACGTTTTCTAAACGTGAATACTAATTTTTGCTCGCTCAAGTTTATAATAATACATAAAGAAATACGATCATCTCTTATTATGGTAGGAATCTTTAGAACAGTACCCCGTTTATCCCCAAATTCTCACATTTTATTTTAATTATAAATATAGAATGAACGAGTATAACCATCGGTTGGTAAGTGAAGAGACACTGTCATAGCTATACTATCGTTCAAGCTATTTAGTTACAAAATCTATTTTTACTTGATAATTCATACTTTGGGTTGAAAATTCAACTATTAATGAATGTAGGTGAAATTGAACTGTTTTCTTGAACATTTTGGATAAAATTTTTTCTATATTAACAGAAAAACCTTTCTTAGTTGAAAATTTGTGTATTTGGTTTAAAAATTGATCTCTTTTGGTAGAAACTTATTCTTGTTTGGTTAAGATTTCCTGGTTAAAATATCAATTATTACAATTTTGGTTGAGAATTCTTTTTTTTGTGATTAAAATTAAACTACTTTTTATACGAAATAAGCAAACAAAAAACAAAGAATTATTTTTCAAGGAATAGTAACAATATATTGGCATTAGCGGAAACTATTGAGAAAAATGTGTCTTTGTTCAAAATACACCGATCTCTCGCTTTCAGTCCAGTGTCGGAGGTTAACTACAAATAGCCTTGGCCACAATTCGGGGGGATTCAAACGCAGTCAGAGCTGCCTGAACCGTTTTGAATTTTTATGCATAATGTTGCACAATATACTCGACTGGGAAATCGCGCACTGTCAACCTTTCGCGGCGAGAGTCTCAATCGTCTCTCGCCCTGCCTCTGCAGTTCTGGGAAGGCCGAGAACCAGGGCATAGAATCCCAGAGTTGAATGTAGAACAAAAATAATGTCATCGCTAAAAAAAGCGTCCAAAAGTGTTAATTGTGAATCCGAGGCTTGAGATCAAGATTTTTTTTCTGAGTTTTGAATAGCATCTTTTATTAAAAATGTAAAAAAAGCAAAATTAAACGTAGATAAGAAAAACTCTTCAATGTTTAACTCTTCAATCATGCGTGTGGGATTTACTAAATTGCAATAGTACAACGTGTCCCCTTGAAGATACGGCGGACGGCAGATTGAGCATTCCTGTAAGTACGGCAAATACCATTTCACACACGGAGGCTTTTTATCTCTCTGAGTCGGATTTATTTTTTTTTTCACTTTAGATCAAGATATGAAGTTCGGCACATAAACACTCGTATGGCTTATCGAATAAGCCAATCGAGACGTTACGTTCATACACGAGACCGGCACCGGATGTTACGACGCTTCAATGTAACTCGAGTCCATCGCGACGAGTAATGTAAGCATTGACGGGTACGTGTCTCGGCAAAAGAAACGCGAATCGAATCCTATTTACCACTCATAAATTATTCTTGCATTGAACCGCATATGTGCTCTAAACAACAATTCAATCACGAAATTTATAGAACTAGATGAAAATAATGCCGGCCAATCAAAGGCGGTTCTAGACAATTTTTTCGGAAGGGTCGATTATGAATTTTCTTCAACGAATTTAAGAGAATTTTTCAAATTTAGTGTAATCTAATAATGACATTTTGAACCAAAAAGAAAAACTCAACCATGAAGATAAAATTCCTACTGAAAAAAAATTCTCAACAAAGTATATAAACTTTGATCTAAACAGTTGTATTTTCAAACATAAAGATTTTTTTTTGCCAAAAAAGACATACTTTGAACAAATTTATACCTTTCTGAACAAATGGTACAATTTTAAACCAAGAATATTGAATTTCTACCAAAAAGGACGATTTTTCAATAAATTAATTATATTTTCAACCGAGTTAAATTTTATTAAAAATATGTTTTTTAATAAAAAAACAAATATTTTAGAAAATTGTTAAATTTTCTACAACCTATTGAATTTTCAAAACAAAAATCCGATTTTTCTACGTAAACCAGTTACATTTTTAACCCAAAAAACATACAGTTTTAAGCAAAAATATCATTTTTAAAGAAACAGTTAAATTTTCAATTAAAAAAAAAATAATTTTTAACCCAAAAAAGAGGAGGTTCATCAAAATAGTTCAACTTTTAACGAAAGAGGTGAATTTGCTACTAGAATTTTAAATCTTTAAGCAAAAAAATGATTTTTTTTTACCAAAAAAGACGCACTTTGAACAAATTCATACTTTTCTAAACAAATAACCCAATTTTTAACCAAGAAGATTAAATTTCTACCAAAAAGGACAATTTTTCGATAAATTCATTATATTTTCAACCGAGTTAAATTTTATTGAAAATAGGTTGTTAAATATAAAGAAAAAATGAATTTTTTAGAAAATAGTTAAATTTGCTACAAAATATTGAATTTTCAAAATAAAAAGCAGATTTTTCTACGTAAACCAGTTAAACTTTTAACCCAAAAATATACAGTTTTAAGCAAAAATATCATTTTTAAAGAAACAGTTAAATTTTCAATTAAAAAAAAATTAATTTTTATCCCATAAAAGAGAAGGTTCATCAAAGTAGTTCAACTTTTAACCAAAGAGGTGAATTTGCTACTAGAATTTTAAATCTTTAAGCAAAAAAATGATTTTTTTTACCAAAAAAGACGCACTTTGAACAAATTCATACTTTTCTAAACAAATAACCCAATTTTTAACCAAGAAGATTAAATTTCTACCAAAAAGGACAATTTTTCGATAAATTCATTATATTTTCAACCGAGTTAAATTTTATTGAAAATAGGTTGTTAAATATAAAGAAAAAATGAATTTTTTAGAAAATAGTTAAATTTGCTACAAAATATTGAATTTTCAAAATAAAAAGCAGATTTTTCTACGTAAACCAGTTAAACTTTTAACCCAAAAATATACAGTTTTAAATAAAAATATCATTTTCAAAAAAACAGATAAATTTTCAATAAAAAAAATTAATTTTTAACTCAAAAAAGAGAAGGTTCATCAAAGTATAGTTCAACTTTTCGCCAAAAAGGTGAACTTGCTACTAGAATTTTTAATCTTCAAGCAAAAAAATGATTTTTTTTACCAAAAAAAACGTACTTTGAACAAATTCATACTTTTCTAAACAAATAACCCAATTTTTTAACCAAGAAGATTAAATGTCTACCAAAAAGGACAATTTTTCAATAAAATACTTATATTTTCAACCGAGTTAAATTTTATCAAAAATAGGTTTCTAAATAAAAAAAAAACGAATCTTCTAGAAAATAGTTCAAATTTCTACAAAATATTCAATTTTCAAAACAAAAAGCCGATTTTTCTACGTAAACCAGTTAAATTTTTAACCGGAAAATACACAGTTTTAACCAAAAATATCATTTTTAAAGAAACAGTTAAATTTTCAATTAAAAAAATTTTGTTTCATCCCAAAAAAGATAAGGTTCATCAAAGTGGTTCAACTTATAACCAGAGGTGAATTTGCTGCTAGAATTTTGAATCTTCATGCAAAAAAATGAACTTCTATTAAGGGCATCTGACACAGCGAAATACCTATATTACCGACTCACTTTTTCAGTTCACTGAATATTTTTTTGAACCTGCGAACTTTTTTTTTAAATAAAAGATCGAGCTGAAACTTTGGGAAATGCATTAGAGTACCATAAAGTACGTTAAAGTACTTCATTTGAGGAGG
>JAAAKG020142827.1:0-33675 GCA_010014905.2 Druon quercuslanigerum
TTACTTGTACATTCTACTTTTAGGTTGGAAATATAATTACTTGGTTAAAAGTTAAACTCTTTTGTAAAAATAAATTATTTTGGTTATAAATGCACATTTTAATTAAAAATTCATTTCTTTGGTTGAAATGAAAGCTATATTATTGAAAAATTCCTTTTTCTTCGGATAAAAAAGATCTTTTGCCGAAAATTTAACTATTTTGTTAAAAATTTGTTTCTTTTCCGGCTGAAAATAATTATTTATTTGAACTGAAAATGTAGCTTTTATTTCAGTTGAATATTCTATGATTTTAGTTAAAAATTCATCTCTTTCGTTGGACATTAATTTTTTGACTTAAAATTCAATCATTCAATTTTTGGTTAAAAAATTATCTTTTTTAGTTGAAAATTTATGTTTTTTTTTTGAAGAAATTATTCTTGTTGGTTGAAAATTTATATCGTTGGTCAAAATTTCAACTATTCTACTTGAAAAATTAATCATTTTAGTTGAAAATGCATCTTCCTTGTTTAAACTTCAACTATTGAAGTTACAGATTTACAGTTTTAGTTGTAAATTCATCACTTTGTTTTTTCTTTCTTTTTTCACTTTTTGTTTAAGTTAGTTTTATTTGTTGAAAGTAATTTTTTTTAGTTTAATTTTTTAAAACTAATTTCAATTGAGTATTTCATAGTTCTGATTGAAAGTTCATTTGTTTTTTTAAACCTTATTTATTTGATTAAAAATTTATTTATTTAAGTTTTAATGAACAATTTATCCTTTTTAGTGCAAACTAATTTTTTGTTTTTAAAAATTCTACTATTTCAGTATGAGATTCACTGTTTTAGTTGAAAACTCACCTTTTCAGTTTAAAATTCAACTATTCCAGGTGAAGATTCATTATTTTAGTTAAAAAATTCACCGTTAGGTTTAAAATTGAAATATTTTCTTGAAAATCCGTTATTTTTAGTTAAAAATTGATATGTTTAGTGGAAAATATTAATATTTGTTTCAAAATTAATTTATTTTGCAATATTTTTTTATTGTGTTAAAGGATGTTTAAAATGAACGTCATGAATTTAAAAAAAAAACGTTTGCGTTTAGCGGTTACTTTTAGTTGACTGGGAAAATTGAAAAACTGGACCAGGAAAAACCGGGAAATGATCGGGAATTTGAAATCTTACGCCGAATCGCCACCCTGAAAATGATGACAATTTTTTTCAATTAATGATAGTAATTTCAAGATACTTCGAGGATGAATGGAAAAAATATAGCCAGGACGCTAAAAAGTGCACTCAAATTCAGTTTTAAAGTGAGAATTTGAACAATTCCTTTTAACGCAACGATTATCTGATTTAAAAACAATTTTGTATGCAATAAATCGATTTTCGGAAAATATTGGTTATCTAGGTCTGCATTAGGACTCTTCAATTTATAATATCGAATCGCTTTGATGATTTATGACTAAACTAATTTTTGCTTTTATCCAACAGGTAAATATAGTTGCAAGCACAACAAATACATAACCATGGAACACGCAGACCTAGTTGCAGAGATGGTGCACGTGGAGAGGCTGACGACGCAGGAGAGGTTACATCTCGCTCGCCATCGGCGTCTTCAACAGCTCAAAGTTTGGCGTCAGCGTGAAAAAGAATGGCTTCGCCACCAGACTCGACACACGAGTAACAAACGGCACATCTTTTTCAATGATAGTGTCATGCTACTAGAAGCTGCAGCCAGAAATGATATAGACGAGGGTAAGAGCCACCAGAACAAAAATGTTACCTAATTGTATTTTTTGTCACAATCATAGGGTAATTTTTTTCGTTCTTAAAGGTTACCCTTTTTACAAAAATTCGGCTTATAAAAATTATTAAGGATTAATAAACTCGTAATACAAGGTGCATTAGCGGTTTAATGTAGTTTTTATTTCACGAACAGCTTTTTAGAAAGTCGGTACATAAATAGTAAACATAAAACTATCATATCTGCATACTTTAGCACTCGTAAGTAAACATTCTTAGAAATAATAGTAAAATACATATCTCTGTATGTAAATCGATCTGTTTATTCTATCAAGTCCCAACAAAATATTTTCTTTTAGATTGGTATTGTAGATAAAGCTAAAATTTTCGACAAATAATGGATAATGAATAATAACATTTTTTGCAATTTGACAATTATAAAACAACAATTTGTTATAGTTATCGTAATTGAAATGAATTGAACATTTTGAAATGACGATTCGCAATTAAAAGCAATAGGAAAGCTTTCTTGTGAACTTATGCCAATTACAACCAATTTCATACTTAAGGCATAAATATAATCTTAAACTGAAATAGCATAAATGTAAAAAAATCTCGAATACTTGCTTTTGTATAATACTTCGATATGACGAATGAACATTCTACATACAGTTACATATTTCCTTTGGATATTTGTAAAAATTTTAATGAAACATGAGATCCTCAAGAAATATGAAGAAACCACTACAATTTCGTTATATTTAGACACAAGAAATTAATTCTGAAATTATAACGCACGTGCTAGTGTTAATTAAAAAACAGTTAAAAAATACACTTACGAACAAATTTTCTATAGCGAATTAGCCATTGGAAATTGAAAAAAAATTTAATTGTGTTTCGCGAAAATATCCAATTGACGATTATAATTTCGCGATTGCAGTCAATCGATTTCAATTGCATCGTTTTTTCAGGGTTATATTTCTACGTGCCATGAGAATACAATTACTATTTAGAGAATAAAACTCTAATAGTTGAAATTTTTTATTTAGAATCTTTTATAAATGGCCTGAAACAAATTTAAATTTATAAATTTGTAATTTATTATTCTCAGGACAGCGGCCGTCTAATAGACTTGAAAATTTTGAAAAATATTTAAATAGAAAATATGACCAACATTGACTGATTTCTAACCACAAAAAAGTAACTAAAAGTTACCAATGTGCATTAATAATGTAACTAATGTTCTTTTAAGTTTATAAGAATTGAAAACAATTCGTTGAAGTCTATAAGAATTTCAGGTGAATTAAAAAAATCAGGATCAGAATCAATTTCAGTAAAATTGGAGTGATTTGAACATAAATGAGAAGAATTCGATGAAATCCATAAATATTAAAGATGAATAAAAAAATTAAGTGAATTCAAAACAATTCAAAAGCATGAAACAGTTAATTAAATTCAATTTTGAAATCAGTTAAAAAAAATTCAAAGGAATTTGGAAGAGTTTGAAATGACTAAGAATTTAATATGTGTCTGAAAGACTTCAGGGTTAATTCAATAAAAGCTTTTTAAAAATTTAGAAAAATTCATTGAATTGAGTGAATGGAGTTAATTGAGAAAAATTCAAGAGAACTCCAAATAATTAAAAAAAAATTTAGAATAAATTAATAAAAAAGTCAGGGTAAGTTGCAAATGAATTGCAAATAAGTTTTAAAATCTCTTCAAATCTTTAAAATCCTAAAAAATCCCTCACTTCTCGTGAATAAATAAAATACCTTAAAACATTATAGGTCCTTTAAAATTGTTCCATATCTTCCGAAATTCTGGGTATTTAAAAATGCCCTAAAATATTTCAATAGAATTCAGTATAATTTAAAAATAGGTATAGAACTGAATTAAATAGTGATCATGCCATGAGTTATTTTTTGTAAGAACCGCTACTAAAGTAATTTGAGAAAAAAGTGGCTGATAGTGATTGCGTGGCTGTAAACAGGGACCAAGTCTTGAAAAACGAGTCTTTAGGAACCTTATCTGAATATAGGATATAATAAGGGATATAGGACTGGTCTGTGAGATCTGCATTTGAAATAATGATTAAAGAATTCTAATTTTGAAACGGTGTTAATCTGTACAGTTCGGAGGCTCTTAAAAAAAGGCGTAAATCCAGACTCGACGAACGAAGATGGTTTGACAGCACTTCATCAATGTTGCATAGACGACAACGAGGAAATGATGAAACTTTTGGTAGAGTTTGGTCCTAACGTAAATGCAGAAGATAGCGAAAAATGGACACCTTTGCATGCGGCTGCAACATGTGGTCACCTTCATCTCGTAAGATACCTGATCGCTAAAGGTGCGAATCTTCTCGCTGTCAATGCTGATGGCAATATGCCTTACGACATCTGCGAAGATGAGAAGACCTTGGACTGTATAGAAGGTAAATTGAACTCTTAATTTTTAAAATAGTTTATATATTCTCACACTTTTTTAATCCTGTTTGAGAAAGAACATGCGGCGAGTAGAATCCAAACCTACCAATGATACCATCGCCATGATTACCATGATTTTGTCGTGTCAGAGAAAATTTCAATAATCATATTTAATTGAATTTATATTTGATTTAGGTACCCGTTCTCGGCCTTCGTAGAGCTACTGGCTCACGCTATTTCTCAGGGGAGTAGGGCGAGAGCGGTTGCGACATTGTATAGATAGATATGCAGATGGATGGATGAATGGATGGATGGATGGATGGATGGATGGATGGATGGATGGATGGATAGATAGATAGATAGATAGATAGATAGATAGATAGATTTTTTTTTGAGGAGTAAAAACGGAAAAATGCTCATGCACTAACCACATTCGAACCTTGGGGACCATGAGCCCAATATCTGCGTGCCACGTGTATATACATAATATAACATACACGCAAGATACGCACATAGGCACAGTCCACAAGGGACGGATGTGAGAGTGGGACGTACCGAAACGGTACCTACCCACTAAAACCTAACTCCTTTTACCTTTTCCAACACTTCACATCGGAAACCGCGTGAGCATTACTTCAATGCGAGTGTTGTCTTTTTTATTCACTCTTCTTCTGATGTCTTATATTTCATTACATTGTTTGAAGGCTTAGCTCCCTGTGTTCTTTCTTTTTGCTTTCAATAATTTGTCGGACAGCCTTGTAGGCCTTTGTCCATCCCTCACTCGATTCAAGGAGGTGCCTCATCATGGTTTCTGGGCTGAAAAGTTGGTTAGCTTCTCTATGAAAACTTTCTCTGATTTCATGCCACCTGGCGCAGAAAAACAGTGTATGCTCAGCATCGTCGACCATCTCACAGTAAAAACATTTGTCCGTCGCACATCTTTTACGCTTAAATAAGTACTCTTTAAAGCACCCGTGTCCTGAGAGTGCCTGTGTCAAAAAATAGTCTACCTCACCATGAGTGCGATCAGTCCATAATTTAATATTTGAAATTAGCTTCCATGTCCAACGTTCATGTCTTCCTGTTTCCCATTTTTCTTGTCATTTGGTAATTAGGCTTTCTCTAGCCTCTTCTCACGGTCGCCCCTCATAAATCTATTTGTCTTTCTCTTGCTATTAGTTCTATAGAAGGAATTCCAGTCAGGACCCTTACTGCCTCCACTGAGATAGTCCGATAACCACTACAGACCCTTATGCCCATAACTTTTTGGATCCTCTCAAGTTTTTTAAGTTTGTTTTTATCTTCAGTGCTTTTAGCCAAACAGGGGCAGCATAGAGTATCTGTGAGTGCATAACACTCTATGTGTGCGGCAAATCTGAGTTTGGTGTCAAGCCATACTCCGAGTTGCCTTATGCATTTGCTTGGATAGATTGTTGTACCCTGTATGTTGAAGCATATTGGACCTATCTTCCGCTTTGTGGTCAAAAGTACTGCTTCTTTTTTGTGGCGCTATCTCAATTTTTCTGCTTTCCATAGACTGAAACACTCTCAGGCATGCAATCTGCAAAGCCTATTAACTTAACTCTGTCTGGCAGCTCTAGGTGCAGTAGACTGTTGTACTGGACATTTCAGAGGGTTGGACCTAGCACGGAGCCTTGCGGCACCCCGCTGTTTATTTATCTTTCCCTTCTTTTGTCTCCTGTTTCAAGTATTATTCTTCTTTCTGACAGGTACGATACGAAGAGGCTTAACAAACATTCATTTATCTTCCTTTTCCTCAGTTCATCCAGGATTACTTGCCACGATGCGCTATTAAATGCATTTTTAACGTCGATTGTAATAACCACATATAAACGCCTGCATTGTTTCGAAAATGCAACCGCTTTCTCTGCAGCGTCACAACTTCTCTGATGGCATCCACAGTTTGCCATCCTTCTCTGAAGCCCTACTGATTGTCGGCTAGACCTCCAGTGCGTTCAAGTTCAGGCTTGAGTCTACCGAGTATCAGTTGTTCGTAGATCGGCCTCTACGAGCTAGGATCGTCCATTTGTTTTTCACCCTTTTTCAGTAAGGCAATTTTTGCTCATTTTCTTTCCTTTGGGAATATGCCGTTGCTCGCAAGTTTATTGTACGTTTGAAGCACGTAGCCTGGTTTGCGCTTTGTCAGTTGTTTTAATATCTCGGGAGGGATGCATCCCGGTCCTGGTGCTTTCCTAGGCTTTAGTTTGTCGCAAGCTTGCTGCAGAACTGTAGTTCAGTTTTTGTTCCTCTTCAGAGAAGGCGTTAAATGTCTGCGCTGTCCTGCAATTGAACTTCACTGCTTGGTGTGTTGGGAAAAGGTGCTCTGCCACGCTTTCCATTGCACTCATGGTCATTTTGGGCCTAGCAGGGTATCCCAGAAGCCTTTTCTTTGCGATAACGTATCCCCTTACCCCATATGTCCTTGTCAAGTTCATCGCACAGTGCTGACCAGTTACCCTTTTTCGAAGCTTGACTACTCCTTTGCAGCAGTTTTTTGCTTTCGACTTAGTTGGCCCATATTTTTCTCTTTATTTCTGGTAGTTGTGCTCTCTTTTTGCGATTCTCGTATGTTTTCTTTTCTTTTCGATGCATATTCTCTGTAGTTGCGCAATCTCTTGTTTCCACCAGTACTTTGGCTTACCCCATTCAACTGATCTTGACCTTGGCATGCATTTTTTACATACTTTTTGCAGTTCGTTTGAAAACCACCGTATTGACGGCTACTTTTAGGAAAAACCATTTCTTTGCCGATCTGAAATGTTATGTAATTGTGGTCACTAAGCGTTTCTTTATCGATGACCTCTCAGTTTGCAATTTTGTTACTGATAGTAAATGTCGCTGTGGTAAGGTCAAGTATAGACCCATAACCTTGTCTTTCAAAAGTTGGTTTATCTCCTTTGTTTTTCATGATTAGATCATGTTGCGCTATCCATTCTGTAAGAATTTTACCCCTTTTATCGGTCTTCTTCATATCTCATTGTGGTGATTTGGCGTTGAAATCTCCTACAACTATTGCATCTTCTCCTTTGGCCCTGATGTTATTGCCAATTTGTATTAGGACCTCCTCCAATTCCTCGACGCCTCGATTTGGGGAGGTATAGCAGTTATATGTGGCGAATGATGGTATTTCAACGTAGGAAAAACTCTTGCCTTTGCCGTGACCTGTAACGATAGTGTCACTATCTATCACTTTTATGGCTGTGTCAAGATATTCATCAGCAATCCAGACGTTTCTACCCGCTATCGCCCTCTTATTTGGTTCACTTAGAACCAAAATTCCCGCACCCACTTCTACGGTTGTAGCTAAAGCCCAGTCATGGGCGGGGAAACTTCTATTTATGTTGATTTGAAGGATTCTCAAAGTTTACATCTTGAGGAAGCATTTCCTCCGACCTGCTTGAATTTTTCTTGGAGGGATACCTAAGGCTGTTTGATTGATGCCCCTCTTGTTGGCAGTGAACACAAAAAGGCGTATTTTGACACTCTGCTGCTCTATGTCCTTTCTTTCCCAGCATATTCCCAGCACCTAGAACAGTTTCTCTCCCTTTTTCGTTCCATTACACTGCAGTACGTTCAGCCAAGCTTTATTTGTCTCTTTTAAGTTAACCTGTCCACGTCTAATTCGCGCATGATTAACGTCACGTTATGTCTTCAGTCGTAGGCTGGTCGAAGTGCTCTGATATCAAAATCTTCAGCTCTCACCTCAGTCTCCCTAGAGACTATTTCTCTAATTTCTTCAACAGTTGTCACCTAGTCCATGCCTTTGATGTGGACTATCTTCTCTCTGACAAGGAGAGACGTAGTCGCTTGGGGTACCTTCTCCTTTAGTTTCTTTTGTAGGGCTTCGGCCTTGTCCAGTCCATTTTGAACCGTAAGAACGAGTTCCCCATTTCTTGTCTTTTTTAGGTTCAAAACATCCACCTCTATATCCGACGGGTTTACTGCCTGCTTAATCTGTTTCAGCACATCAGCATAGTTTTTCCCTTTCATTTGCACTAAGAGAGCATCACCCTTTAGCCTACTTGTACGTCCTGTGTTTTTATTTGCTCCTTGTGTCTCCGAGCCATTTTGAACTCTGCCCTTGAGTTGCCCTCCTGGGATACCTCTGTGTTTCTCCTGAACTGACTTGCATAATGCGATTTGCACGAGGGTGTCCAGAAAAAGATATTCCAGTATTTGAATTGTACCTCTTTTAAAGTCATCCTCCATTTCTGGGGCAGCGATTTTGTTCCTATTGTTCTTTAGTACGTAATCCTTTACGGTACTTAAGCCTGGAAATTTTTTTTCTGCTTCCTCCCGCTTTAAAGTGTCCACGCCAAGAATTGGGTAGTAAATATATCTTCTGAATCTGGAAACCCTAGGGAGTGAATCATCATAGCTACTTCTCCTTCTTTATTTTGTCTCATGAGCCCGTTTCTCCCACTAAATTGTTCAATCGCTTTACTAACTTCCTTAGTGTTTGAGGCAAACTCTGCGTTTCACGGGAGAATAATGTCCCACTCCGCTGACATTTCCAGACATGGCCATTTTGGCGCTTGTTAATTCAATCACCCCGATTTCCCAGTCCTCTTTGGTTAATGTCCGGAAAGTTTTAAAGCTTTCTTCTTCCTTTAATTGTATTCTTCCCCATTGTATTGCTTGCTCGTACACATTCTATGCACTTTATTTCAGTTTCCCGAAGTTGGTCATTTCGCAGGGCCTCATTCCCGCCCTCTAATTTCAGAAATCTTTTTCGCAGTTTGTCATTCTCGGCTGTCAAGTCTTTATCTACTTCACTCTCAGATCTTTTTTCAAATTCATAGAGTGGAGTATCTCCGCGTGAAGGCTCAGAGCGCTGCTAATATCGCAAAGCTTTGTCTTGGGCTTGTACAAGCTATTAATGACTTTTTCCAGGTCTTTTACAAGTGTCAAAATTTGCTCGACCACGTGTAAAGGTGCAGAAGCGTCAGTTTCGACAGCATTAGCTTCTTTATTAGGCGTGCTTCCCCTTCTTTTCCGTTTGGGTGCCTTATCTTTCACTGAGTCCTCATCGGGCTCCGGCAACGAGTAGGTTCGGATTCTCTGCGGAGACCGCCGAATTGAACTTCGCGGAGTAAAAGGGTCGCTTACTGTACAAGTCAGGTCCATATTCATTGTCGTTTCGTTGCCTTTCGTTGTCTCTGGTGTAGAATTTGCCCCGGCCAACACAGACGGACCGGATCAAGGCCCGAAGAGGCTGGCTTCTGATCCCATATTGCGGCTGACACATCGGCAGTGCAAGCCCACATCAGCCTCTTGCCACGTCAGCGGGTTAGGCAGATGTGGTTCGGGCAGTGGGTCGCAGCAAGAAACGATTATGGTTTTTTCTCGGTGTATCCTCCACCCAGCTAGTTTTTAGTCCACCCCGGATATTTTATTTCCCCGGTTCCATCCAATCTGGGAGGCGTTTCCCTATCCGCAACCTGGGGAGGCGCCCGATGAGGGTACAGCAACCCCACACGGGAGATAGATAGATAGACAGGTAGACAGTTAGACAGATGACAGGTAGACAGATAAACAGACAAATAGGCAGATAGGCAGATAGACAGATAGATAGATAGATAGATGATGGATGGATGGATGGATGGATGGATGGATGGATGGATGGATGGATGGATGGATGGATGGATGGATGGATGGAAAAATAGATAGATTTTTTGTTGGAGGAGTAAAAACGGAAAAATGCTCATGCACCAGCCACATTGGAACTTTGGGGACCACGAGCCCAGTATGTATACATACACGTGAGGTGCACACATGAGCGCATACTCCACAAGGAACGAAGGTGAGAGTGGGAATTACCGAAAGGGCACCTACCCACTACAACCTAACTCCATTTCCTTCTCTCACACTTCGCATCGGAAACCGCGTGAGCATTACTTCAATGCGAATGCTGTATTTTATTGTTTCCTCTTGTCCAGGTTCTCTTAGTTCTCTATGCTCTTTTTCTTTGGTTCCAATTATTGCTTGTATGGCGTTTTGAGTAGTTGTCCACCCTTCGGTTGATTCGAGAATGGTCGTCATCATGTTTTCTGGTGTAAATTTCTTGCGTGTCTTATTTTCAAAGTTCTGTCTATCTTTCTTCCATGAAGCAGCCATGGCCTGAGATTGCCTGCCACAGGTAGTAATTCATTTCGCCTTTTTTACGTTCTAACCAGGTTCTGATGTTCGGTGTCAGTCTCCAGGTCCAGCGTCCATGCTTTCCATTTGTCCATTTTTCCTGCCACCTTTGGATCAAGTTCTCTCTACATTGTTTCGGGTCGAGACCCTCATACTTCTCCATTCTTTCCTTGGCCAGCAGCTCAAGAGGGGGAATCTCCGCCATCACTCCGTCGCCTTCGACTGAGATCGTGCGGTACCCGCTGCAAACTCTTACTCCCATGAGTTTTTGTAAGCGGTACAATTTATTCCAGATATCCGTTCTTCTCAGTGCTTCGCACCAAACAGGAACAGCATATAGAAGTTGTGAATGCACCCCACTTATCAGTAGTCTCCTTTTGGATGCTCTTGGACCTCTCATATTGGGCATGAGGCTTGCCAAGGCTGACATTTTTGTTTCCGCCTTTGCGACGGCTTTATTTATATGATCCTTAAAATTGCGCTTGGTGTCCAGCCAGACTCCCAATTGCTTTAGGGATTTTCGGGGGTGTATGCGATGTCTTGAACTTTGAAGCTGATTGGACTTATCTTCGCCTTTGTTGTCAAGAGTATAGCCTCCGTTTTATTCAGGCGCTGTCTGAAGTTTTTTTTCCTTCAACCATTTCACAACTCTAAGTATCGCTGTGTTTGCGTTAAGTATTAGCAGGGTTTCATGAGATGCTGTTACCAACATACTTATATCGTCAGCAAAGACGACCAGTTCAAGCCCTTGTGGAAGTTCTAGTTTAAGGAGATCGTCGTATTGGACGTTCCAGAGAGTTGGGCCCAGAACCGAGCCTTGCGGGACATCACTGTTCACATTGCTTGTCCTAACCTTACCTTCAGCTTCGAATATCAAAAGACGGTCGGAGAGATATGATGCTACCAAACCTATAAGGTTCTCATTTATGCCTATCCTTCGTAGGCTATCCAGAATAACTTGCCACGAGGCACTGTTAAAGGCATTTTTTACATCTATAGTAATTAGAGAACACAGCCGTCGGCTTCTTTTCGAGGAAAAAGCCGTCTTGTTTGCTATTCTTGCAAGTCCTCCGGTGCGATCTATTTCTTTTTTTTAACCTCCCTAGTATCAAGTGCTTATATAGCTTTCTCTCCGCATCGAGCAGACATATAGGTCTGAACGAGCTGGGGTCTTCGATTGGCTTGTTTCCTTCCTTTCCGCATTTCAAACAAAGTTTATCTCTGTCTGATCCGCTGCAATCTGCCTTGCGTGTCCGGTCCCCCAGCACTTGTGACAATAAGTATCCCGTACTCTTTCTTAAATTCTGCACCTAGTCCACCCGATTTTTCAGGATTCGTTCTGCGTCAGATTCACGCATTATTAACGTCGCATTTTGTTGAAGGCCAAAGGCCGGTCGAAGTGCTCTTACCTCAAAGTCCTCTACTTTTATGTTAATTGACTTTGATACGACTTCTTGGATTTCCGCGGTGGTTGTCACGTCATCCATTCCTCTAATGTGGAGGACCTTCTTTCTCCTAAGAAGCGATGTTGAGGCAGATGGCACTTTCTGTGTAATTTCCTTCTTGAGATTTTCTGCCTTATTTCGATTGTTGGGAGCCATTAGCAGGAGGTCTCCGTTTTTTTGTTCTTCTTATGCCCTTGACATTTACTCCAATATCCGTAGGGTCGACGGTCTGCCTGTGTTCAATATGTCGGCATAGTTCTTGCCCTTCATTTGCACAAGGAGTGCGTCTGGTTTTTGGTTTTTCGTTCGTGCAGGTTTTACAGCCATGGTGTCCCTTTCGTTTTTGTTTTTGGACTGAGTCTGACGATTTTCTTGTTTTGTTCTTTCTGTCTTCTCTTTGACAGGTTTGCATATCTCTATTTGGATAGCATACGAATAAAAGAAACTCCCATGACTCCCTCTATGGCTCGTAGCGCGACTTTTACCCTTTTGTCCTCTTGCATGTGATGTTTGAACTCTGTTAGGATTTGGAAGAGCTGCTTATCGTTGCCGTCGTGTTTGTTCGCTAGATCGTCGTGCAAAGTGTAAAGTATGCTTCTCGTTACCTGCCTTAAGTTTCCTTCCACGTCAAGAAAACTCAGGGAGCGTAGCATTCTTGAGGTACATCTTATCTGACTGTCTCAGATAAGAAAAACTTTTCTTTTTTTTAGTAAATGTGCCTTAAAAGTTTCTTTGACACAAAAAAAAATTCTCCCAAAATTTCAGCTCGATATCTCAAAAATTGAGCTGGCGCATGAGGGGTCCCCTTTCCCATTTAAAATTCATTGGAAAAACTTTTATTTTCTTATTTTTAAAATAATTATGAGAAAAAAGTTTTTTTAATGTTCGTTTGGATATTCTTACAGGAAATTAAATTCTCTAAAACAAGTTTCTCTCAAAATTTTTCCGTAAATTCAATGGAAAAAAAGTTACAGTGCGTAGAAAAAGAGGAAAAAATGAAAATGCAAATTACAGATAGATATTTTTTTATTCATTTATAGGTCAATTTAGTTTTTATGTTTCATTTATTGACTTTCTCAGCGTATACATTGACTTTTTTTATTTATTTCTTAATTTTTATTTGTAACATTTATATAATTTGTTTATTGCTAGACGGAAATAATTTGCGATGTTGCTACACAATTTTCCACAAATATTGTTTTTGATCTTCATTTTTAGTTCCAAGCTGATTAAATTCTTCAACTAGAGCAACTGCTCTCTCCGCAACATAGTTAACTACTTTGATATTCTTTAATGCAGATAAACAAGTTATATAACTTTGGTTATTAGCCATTCTGTCGGGTTGCAATTGAAAAAATCACTCGATAACTCAAATAGTTCGAATAGAGTGATAAATTTTTTCGTAACAAAGTCGTTTTTTGTCTTTTACACTTTCTTTTGTTTTTAATGATTCAACCAATATTTTGAATTTTTAAATCAACCAATGAAAAAAATATTTCCACTTGGAAAATTAAAATGAACCAGTCAGCGTTTAATGAAAATTTTTTAATTTCTGTTAGAATATTCTTATTGTTTCCGCTAGGTGTCACTACTCACTATATAAGAAAAAAATGTTATCGACTGTGTATTAAGATATTGGTATTTGTCTATGAATCAAATACAATTAAATGATTATTAGAACAAATCTAGACATAAGAAAATTAAAAATTTCTACAAAATAAAATATTCTGCTAGCATAAAATAGTGTTCGGAAATCGAAGAATAGTATTATTTTTATTTTAAACATAGGAAAAAAAACTTTAAAAAAAAATTAATTGTTCTCAATATTCGATTGTTTAATGTTTTTCCTCTTCTTATATCCACTTTTGAGGCATCGAGCTGAAATTCTGAGAGAAATTTTTATTTATGTCAAAGAAACTTTTAAGGCACAATTATTAAAAAAAAGTTTTTTTCATCTAACACAGTCTAATACTTGAATTTTCAATAAAATAATTATATTCTTAAAACAATAGTTAAATTTTCAACCTTAGAAGATAAATTCCCAGCAAAAAAGTGTCATAGTTTGTATTTCAGTCAAGCAAGATGAAATTAAAAAAGACGAATTTTCAACAAATAAATTTTTTTTACTTAAGAAATTGCTAAAAATTAAAATTGTTGAGCCTTCAAACCAAAAAACGAATTTTCGATAAACAAATTGAATTTTGAAATAAAAAATGTGACTTCAGCAAAACATTAATTTTGCACGAAACTGATTCATTTTTGCCGGTGAATTTTTAAATAAAAAAGATAAACTTACAAAAAAATATTTGAATTTTTGTTGAAAAGATTACAGTTGACTTTTTACGATCAGAATATTAAAATTTTGAGTTTTCATTTAAAAAGGACGAATTTTTAACCAAAAAATGTGACTTTTTAATAAATTAGTTGAATTATCTACCAGATTGTTGTATTTTTATCTAAAAATGATGAAATTTCTCTTAAAACTGATTAATTGTGTTCATCTTGACGAAAATATGTGCGTCTAGAACATACACTAAGTATACTGAGTACAATATCAGAAAAGAGTAGAATGCAGACAAAAGACTATAAATATCAGTATTTCTAACTACTAAACGAGTGCATGTTTGATATTTAGATTATTCCTCGCAAGAAAAATTTGTTGGGCCTGAAAAGGGCCAATTGTGAAACTTTTAGTAATCAGGAGCGGAAGTTACTAATGCACGATTTATGACTAGTTCAGACACAATGTGCAGACTCATTTTTGTTTTTTTTTCGACTCATAGAACTATTATAACTTGTGCTAAAACACAGGAATTTGTAATAAAAAATGACGGATTTTTTTAAAGAAGTTAAACTTTCATTTAGAAAAAAATTCAGTTCATTTTTCAACATAAAAGTATAAATTTTAAACAAAAAGTTAATTTTTTACTAAATAGTTAAATTTTCAAGAAAAATGTAGATTTTTTAACCAAAAAGTATTACTTTAAGAAAATAGTTAAATTTTCATCAAAAGAAGATTACAGTTCACTTTTCAATACCAAAATATAAATTGTAATCGAAAAATTAATTTGATGCTCAATAGAAAAATTTTTAACCAAAAAGACGAAATTTTAACATAAGAATAGTGTTAAATTTTCAACCAAACAGTTGCATTTTTCTCAAAAAAAAAATGAAAATTCTACTAAAACAAGGTGAGTTTTTAACTAAAAATACAGATTTTCAAAAAAAGGGTTGAATTTTCATCCAAAAAGATTTCGATTGACTTTTTAACACAAAAAAAACGAATTTTAAACAAGAAGTAAAATTTTTAGAAAATATTTCAATTTTCAACAAACTAGTTGCATTTTTTTCCAAGAAAGATGCAATATTTCTATTAAAAAAGATGAACTTTTAATTCAGAAAGACAAATTTTCAGAAGTTTTCAATTGATTTACCAGCAAAAAAAAATGAATTCTAAACAAAATAGTTGAGTTTGCAACAAAAAGGGTGTCTTCGAGAAAATGATTAGATTTTCTACCAAATTATCAAACTTATGAATAAAAAGATAATCTTCAGGAGAGAGTTTTTGCGAATTTGGAAAAATTACTTACGTGAGTGAAGGACTCTCTCCCCCCTACCGTAACAAATCGTAACAAAATTTCTCGACTCCCCCCCCCCTGAGCTGTTACGTAATTTAAGTTCGATCCCTAATCTTCTCAACTTTTTTTTGTATTATGATCTGGAAGTGCCGCATGTTCCTCCTTAATAATATATATTTTTCTTTTATCTGTCTAGGAGAAATGGCGAGAAGAGGAGTCACCCAGGAACTCATAGATGATACAAGGGCATCAACAGAAGTACAGATGTTGCGGGATTTACAAAAAGTTGCAACTGTTGGAGGTGATTTGGAATTCAAAGACCACCAGGGTGCCACACCTGTATGTTCTATTTCATTTTAATTTATAAATTATATTTTTCGCTCTTCACTCTCAATTAAACTATTTTTATTTTTGCAGCTTCACATAGCAGCAGCCAATGGTTACTTGAGAGTAGTCGAATTTCTCCTTGACCAGCACGTATCAACAGACATAGAGGATAACGACAAATGGCAACCTGTTCACGCAGCCGCTTGTTGGGGTCATGTGAGTTAAATCAAATTAAGGAAATTTTAAGTTTATCTAAATGATACATAAATCCTCTTTTTCATTTCAGTTAGAAGTTCTAGAATTGTTGGTGCAGAATGGAGCCGACCTAAACGCAAAGAACAAACACGAAGAAACGCCTGCTGGTAAAATTCCCTTCAGTTGAAAGGATCTCCGAATTTTTTGTCAGCTCCTGGACTATAAATTAATTTTTTTTCAGATATTTGCGAAGATCCTGAAATTAGGGAACGAATCGTGGAATTGAAAACGGAGCAGGAGAGCAAACGACTTCGCGAGGCACAAGGCCGAAGAATACGAAGATCGCAAAGCATAAATACTCGCACGCAAAGCGTTCGACGGACATCCATCAGGGATAAAGTTTTAACGACGAAAAAAGATGCTCAAGAGGAAGCTCGACTAAGAATACAAGCTCAGCAGGTAAAATTGAACATTTTTTAAAAGCTTATATTACTTCTTTGTCTAAATCTTCTTTGTTTTTGTTTGCATTGGCTGTTCGTTATATTTTCTTTAACAGACATACGTGTCATTATCCGCGCCCAAAACGAATACGCCAGCCACAGAAACTAACGGTGGGGCAACAGAAGGTACAGGTGACGATACCGATTCGACAGCCCTCGCACCAGCTGTTCGCAAAGGCCCGGAAGGAAAGGATAATGACTCCTTTCTACACGAGGATGTCGATAAAGACTCAGGTACATTCCGAGGCTTTATTTGCTTGCATTGGTTGTGGTTTAGAACGTTTTTTGTGGTAATTGGTAGCTTTCTGTGAAAGTTTTAGTAGCTAAATTTGCCGTATTGACTATGGCACAATATGTCGAAAGCTTGCAGATTCTTTGACGGTGTTGGAACATAAAATGTAAAGAGATCTTTTCCATCTTTCCTGGAAGTTCCAAAAGTATTAAGCATTTCTAGTTATATACATACTTAAAAATAGATAATACAGGTTTTCGAACGGGTGGCAGAAAGTGCTGGCAACATAGTTTTCTGTGTGAAAGCACCCTTTTTGATTTGGCATACCATCTGCAAAGGGGGGCTTTCACACGAAAAGTATTTAACTGGAATTTTTTGGCTAACTGTTCAAAGATTCTTTTAAAGAATTAAGTATTCAATATCTTTGGGTCTTCTCAAGTCTGGTTTTACCGTCAGGCGGGCGAATCTAGATTCAATATATTAAAAATATTCGGGAGTAAGTGTATGTATCGACTATCGATTCACTGCGTTGTAGAAAATTCCAACCTGTAAATACATTCTTGGATGCAAAAAGTTAGCTATCGATGATTTACCTGTTCTTTTTTATTCCATTTCTGCGTGCCGTCGATAAAATGATTCTGAGGTCAGTTTTTTATGTGACTTTCCTATTTCTTTAAACTTTATTATTATTGTTCATTGTCTTTTTGCAACATTAACTGACTTCGCATAAGTTTACAGCAAACGCACTTCAACATGGCTCTTCCTATAAACATTATCTTCACCATAGGGTATAATTCTGTAGTCATAGGCCTTTGTAAATCTCTATTTTTCAATAGTAAATTTTTTAATAGTTAATAACTTTAAGTATCATATCTTAAATAAATTTAAAAAAAGTTCAATGATACTTACAATGTATTTAGAAAGGCCTAATCAACCGACATTGATAGAATAGCACTTTTTACTCATCAGAAATTCTCCTACATATGTTTCCATAAATCTCTCTACGACACTTGATGCGTTTTTAATAATTCTAGTTACGCTAGAGTTGCTAAAAACGCTTGTAATGACCAATAAATTATCGGGCTATACTTTAAGATATTAGATAACTTCGTGAACATTTTTAAGTGACAAGTCGGTCACGTTTTGTAAATTGTTTCAAACTGGGGTGGAGTAATAAAGGGGCTTTTCATATTCGTAGAGTTAGTTTAGAATGATTGACAAATAAACGTTTACAAAATGTATCTTAAAAGCTTCTCGCATTCACCTTTTGTATGATGTAGATTCTCGGCCAGTTTTTGTAACATTTTCGATACTCATTTTTGTAGAAAAATCTGAGCTAGGGTCTTGTGAAGTCCAATTAATCAGTTTTACAAATATATTCAGACTGTTTAAGCATACCCTGCATTATATGGCTTATAGTTTTTGTCTTATTTATTCGATCAAGCATCCTCTACTGCATCGTTCTTTTTTAAACAATAAAGACTTGGTACTTACAATTCGCCACCTTCTTATGCACTTCAGTAACTTTTCGGTTTTATACAAAGCTACAAAGTTTTATCTGTTTATGCATATTATATATCTCGTAGGAAACAAGGTTTACTCTCTCTCTCTTTCTCTCTGTCTCTCTTGAAAATTGATATCAGCAGTGGGGTAATTGAGTGATTATTAGCAATTTTTTTAATTGAACTGAGTTTTGAATAAGTTTTTCGCAATATGCATTTCGCAGTTATAAATAGATTTTTTTAGAAATTGAAATATAAGTTATAACGACAGGGTGGCCACTTGACCGGAAAAGGACAGTGGTTTTTTTTTATCATAAATGTTTTTAATTCTTAGTTTTAGTAGAAACATTGACCCTATCAATTTAAATGTAACTTGATATCATATGGAATAACGTGAGATTGAAAGAGTTCAATCCAATTTAAATTCTTCATAGTTAAATCGATTTAAATTGAGGACACTCAAAATTTTAATAATTCTAGTTTGATACTCTATAAGTTGAACACTTTGAAAGGGTTCTTTCAAGCATTGCGTAAACTAGTTGCGTTTGAAATTAAATAATTTTTTATTTAATCTTAGTAAATTATAAGTATACAAGTTTATTTTAAATGGGAAGGGTCGTAAATGTGCATTAACAATGTGACTAAAGTTCTTTTGCATTTACAATAATTCAAAAGAATTTGATCAAATCTATAAAAATTCCAGGTGAATTAAAAAAAATCAGGATAAATTCATAAGATTTCAAAACAATTTATGTCACATTTAAAGGCATTCAAACGAATTGAAAAACACCTTTAAAAAATTCAGTAAAATCGGAGTGGATTTAGAGGATTTAAAGAGAAATGAGAAGAATCTGAAGAAATTCATAAAAATTGAAGGTGAATTAAAAAAAAATTAAGTGAATTAGAAACAATTAAAAAGAATGACAAAGGTAATTAAATTGAGAAAATTTGAAATCAGTTTAGAAAATTTCAAAGGATAACAAAGGAGTTTGATGAAATGCCTGAGAATTTAATGTGAATTTTAAAGGCTTCAGGATTAATTAAATTAAAACTTAAAATTGAGTAGTATTGAGTGAATTGAGAAGAATTAAAGTAAATTTAACGAAATTTAAAAGAATCCAGAATTATAATTATAAAATATTACTTCAAATTGAAAGGGACAATTTTAAATAGACAACGTTCAAATTAAAAGAGGCGTAAGATTTGAAAATTCAAAAACTTACGCGAACATTCGGAAACACGTTTAATTATTATATTTAATTATTATTATTATTTATACACATTATACCATTGTTTGTTTTATTTATTTTTTATTATGTAATATTTCATATTACATATGCCCAATAAATATGGAATCGAGTTACATCATTCCTAAAATCTGGTGAACGTCATTCACGTAATCTCCTGGAATTCCTGAAAATCTTTACAATACTTTGAAATTCTTTGAATTTTTTGAAATTTTTTTAAATCCATTACATTTTTTAAATCATGTGAAAATTCTTTGAACACCTTTGAATTCGATGAACATCGTACTAAATCTCTTTAAAAACATTTAAACGATTAAATATAAATACTTAATTTAATTAAAATTATTAAATATAAATCATAATCCCTTATATACGGCTTACAATACATTAAAATCTTTTAAACCCCATTAAAAATGCTGGGATCATAAAAAATCCGTTAAAACCTTCTAAAATCCTTTGAAAATCTCTTAAAGTCCCCTGAAATCTGATGAAATCTCTTTAAATCCCTTCCAATCTGAAATCTCATCAAAATCCCATAATATCTTTCAAAAATCCTCTTAACTCTCGTGAAATCATCGAAATCTCTTTATAACTTTAAAAATCCTTTGAAATCCCTGAAATCTGATTAAAATTCTCATATATTCTTCGAAATTCATGAAAATACTTCGGCACCACTTAAAATCCTCCGTAATTAATGGACGTTCTCAAAGGTTTTTGAAAATGTCCTTACGAATCTTGAGTGGCCACCCTGAATGATAAAAATTGATAATTTAATTTTACACAATGATTCCACTGTTAGTGCATGATGCAAACGTAGCTCGCAATAAATGATCGCATAGTAGGCGAACCAGAATCGCGTTTTGAGAACTGTTATGAGAGAAATGCATGGCGATTGGCAAGAGATTGAAGGCGAAGTTAAAAGAAGATCGTATTAGTCAGTAGAGAGACGTGCAGGTAAAAGGATAGCATTAGATTTACATGTTTGCCTCGGCAGTCGCAGGGCCTGACCCGCCTGTCGGTAGCCAGCAGCCCATTTATACAGCAGAGACCGATGCTAATGGCAAGATCAACATACACGTGTCTGTAGTTTTCGTCAAGTCGTTGTCGGATCTGAAGAAACAGAGGGCCCAGAATCGGCACTCCACCACGAATACCCTAGATGCCAATGGCAACGGGGTTTCCATGCCAGTTTCCGCCATCACCAACGCGGAAATGAAAGCCGATGACTTCCAGAGATTCAGGGGCAACACCAGCGAGATTCTTGGGGATAATAACTCCGAAAAGAATTGCTGTATCGTCATGTAAGTCTTTCAGTATTTATGCTGCTCTTGCGAATTCAGTGCATGCTAAGTCCTGTACAGTCTTAGACAAAAAAATAACCTCTTCTCCGAGAGCAATTACTCTATTTTATAACAATTTAAATTCCATTCAAGGGGAATGTCGCTGGGTTTTTATTGATATCAGAAATCTATAGTGCACTGCTGGCTGTCGGTGTAATTTTGTTGAAGTATGGACGAATAAAAGGGCGTCGAAAATTCAGCGGATTCCAATAAAAAGAGAACTTAAAATAGACGTGATGATCGAATAATGATGGTGCCAAAAATTATACTTATTATTAAGAAAGTGTAGAATTTGACGAAGGCGTAGTCGTATCTCTTCTTTAGATTCTATTTCACAAAACTTAAACTAATAGCCTTTTCCGATTAATAACTGAGATTTCCATTTTTCCTATTGTGGAGAGAAAGCAGCGCCATTAACTTGGAACTATTGGATAGCATTTTGAAACTTCAATACAATATTAAATAAAAAACATACTAAAAATAAATTTCTGATCATTGTCAAATAATATTGACAGGAAAGAATTGATATTTACTGCTTTTTCTGATTAATATTATATATACTTATACCGAAATACCTAATTGTTCGGTTATTAGATGGTGCGGATGCCAAGGCATTTTCTCTTTTCTCTAAAAGTTATAATTTAGTCTCAAGATTTCTGATGATTTACATACAAAAATTTTGAAAAAACGCAATTGTGAATTTCGTTAAACTTGACTCTTTTGGCATTGCTAACATCTGACTAAAATATGAATTATGCAAAGTAAAACATTTACAAAATACTATTTTCTAAAATATGTACTAAAAATTTCTCAAAAATCGGAATAAAAAGCAGTAAAAAGCAGCATATAAATTTGGTAATTTTCCCCATTTTTGGAGCTTTTTCCTATCTAGCAAATAAATCAAATAAAAAAAGAATATTTTATGACCCATAGAGAGATTTAGTTAAAAATGTTTCAAAATTGTACATGAATCGTAATTTTTCTTGATTTCACACATTTTTAAAATTAATGTTACATTTCATAACATATATTTTTGTGGCTTCGATATTTTTTTTACTGAATTTATTGAAATTGCTAAAAAACAATTTGCCTTGATAGTGTGAATACTTCCCAATTTTAGTGAATATACTAACTAAAAAAACTATATATTTTGAATAATTATTTGTATAAAATCTATTGAATTTTAAAGTTATCTGAAATCAAAAAAATTTAATATTTGAGTGAAATTCGGAATCTCAGTGATTTTATATTGTGAAAACGGATATTTTTTCTAAACTTTTTTTGCAATGAAATGAATTTTAATGATGAATTAAATTGATGAATTTTATTTTCCGTCTAAAATTGGATACATTTCGTTGTGGTTCGAACTTGAATAAAATTTAAACATGTTTACAAATTTTTAAGTTGTATATTTTGTATGAAATCACAAAAAGATTGAATTTTTGAAATTTAAATATCCAGATTGTTAACGTCACTTTTAAGTTTCCCTGAAAATAACCACAAATTAAGACATTCTCAGTATTTTCTCCCTCTTCAATTGTCCACAAAAATTGTTTAAATAATTTTCTAATTTAACTGAAAACATCACATTTGTAGTTTTAGAGAAAGAACTTTTCAGAGATATTGTAAATTGTATACAGATAAGATAGAATTGAAAAGAATAGGATATTATAATTTTAGAAAAGATTGAGTGGGAAAGACGAGAAAAGTATTATTGCGTTTTCAAAAAGGTTGTGAGGAAAAAAGTACTTAAGTGCCAGCGCAAGAGTCTTCTATTTATAGATACGAAATTTGTTAAATTTGAACGAGAAGAGGATGCAATTGCTTATTAATGGTGATAAAAAGATGGTTACTGCTTGGCGAGAAATGTTCGCATTTTGTACTTACATGCACAGAGATATAAATTAGGATTTAAATTATTTATATAAGCGCTCGATATACGTAAGCGTTAATAGTTGTATATAATTTTATTTTATTTATTATCGATGTATTTAGTTGTTGGGTAGACTAGGCGATAAAGATTTATCTGTATTGTATTTCTTTTTTAGGCGTTCATTGTACTTTTTTGCTAGTATTAATATCCAATACTAGATTTTTTAATTTTCAACACGATATGTATTGAACAAAACATATCTAAAGTCTCTAAAATTTTCAGTGTCGTACAGAGTCAAATCATTCGGGACTATTTAAAGTGTAAACGCGGCCTATTTTGAATTTAAGAGCAAGAGAGAAAAATGTTGGGAAAATTATTATCTTTCTTTTTCAAAAATAAAATATCAAAATAATGACAGTTAAATGTTTCTTGTTTGCACACTCGTTATCGCTTTACAACTTTTATCTGAAAATAGGAATCATTAAAAGCTAATATGTCAAGGTTATTGTCACTGAATCTCAATTATTTATTTTGTTTTCTAATTAAACTGATATTGCAAAATTCTATTTCCTGAAATTAAAAAGGGCTGCGTATGTGTCTGAATGTTTGGAGATATTCCTGCAGATTTTAAATTATTTTACTCTAGGAGAAAATATATAGAAGCTTGTTTGTTTTGATATTTTCCTAGATTGAAAGCTCAAAGCCTAATAGTGATTACTGATACATTCCTTAAAGATAAATAATATACGATAGTAACGATGTAGCATTTTAAAGTACAATAGAACCTCGATTATCCGGCCTTCGATTATCCGAGGCTCCGCGTTATTCGAGGCGGGACTCATCCAAGCACTCCGCATTAACCGAGGTGTATTTCTCGGATAATACGGAGAATCATTAATAAAACAGATGAAGCTGCTACGCATAATTCTGAATGAGGCGCAGTATTTTGCAACTGCGACTTGTCACAACACGCATTATATGCTCCTTGATTGCAAGCTAAAATATTGTTGCAAGCTAAAATAGTTAACTCTTCCGAATTTTGTACTTCTTCCGTATTATCCGAGTTTTCGCTTATCCGAGGTATCTCGTTCCCACATTACCTCGGATAATCGAGGTTCCACTGTAGATCCAAATCAAAATTGACCGTTTCTTCTGGACTGTACTTGATACTTTTGCACAAATGATTTTTTCATTAATGCGCACTCTTTTGTTAGAAACGTTTGCTCATTCTTCGCAAGGAATTGGTATTGAATTCCTGACGAGTAAAGTTGCAGATTTTGCTGTTACTTTCTGAAAAGTGATTTTTGCTCCTAGTATTTGCCAAGTAAACTACCAGCCAATATTGTGATCGACGAGTGTATGAAGTTGTATTTTTATAGAGGACGTCTAGAAGTAGTATTAAAAAAAGGCGAAACTTTATTCTTTTAACGGTGAACTGAAAGACTAAAGCGCAATGAACTAAGAATGTTTTACATTCACTTATTTTCCAGTCAATTGTAATGTAATAATCGAAGTAGGATTTAAGCTTGTTTTCCCTTTTGGGTTCGTATTTTGTATAAATGTAGCCTAAATATTTGAGGTTCCAAAGTCTAGAGAGGTGAAGGCGTTTTTTTGAGAATTTATCTTACACAAAGGCAAACATAATAAATAACGAAGGGTTCTTTTATTAATTTATTATATATTGTATTTTTTAAAGTTTCTTTTGCGAATAACATCACACTTTGATTTTCAGCACACTACTATGGCCTTAGTGCATTCTATCTCTTTTCATTGTAAATATTTCTTGCAATACACTCCTTATTTTTAATCTTTGATACTTTGAGCCTCGTCAATAGTTTTATGAATTAAACTGAATTACTGCCAGGTATTATTACAATATTCTTTAGCAAAACATAGCCAATACAGGTAGTTTGGACTTTCCGATATGCTCTAAGAAGTAGAAACAGGTCTCCTATTCAATATAAACTCCGTCGCATCGCAACGAAACGGATTGCATTACATTGTCACTTCGATAGACTTTAGAAATTCGTCCATTAGCTCTTGTAGAAAATGTGTTTAGTATCGAAAAATGTAAGCTTTTTGAAATTGCTAGAAAGGAACAAAAAAAGAGACTGCGCATTGCTTAATTGTAAGATTTTAATGCATTTTTCGCTAAATTTTTCACTCTGGGACGAGAAACACATTCTTGAAAAATGAAAGTGGTATCAATGAAATTGATAACAAATATTTTTTAAATTGGCGTATATTATATAGGTGTCTCTCGAATATTGTCATTGTTAGTTTTCAGTGAAATTAGGGTTATTGAATCGAAAGTAGGTAAATAATGAAAATCGAGGGGCCTTATGAAATATCGTTTTATCTATTGATCGTTTATACAAATTTATAAGGACAAGAGATCCTTTTGTTAAATTTGATTTGAATCGGTGAAAGTAATGTTTTAAAGTACTTTAAAATTCAGGTATGAAAATTGTTAAGAAATTGTCTAAAGAATTGTGATAATTAATTTTAGAACGCAGTTTTCTGGTTTCAAGGAAAATCAGGAAAAAATGCCTTCCGTAGTATCGTCCCAGAGAATATTTATTAAAACTCCTTCGATTTCTGTAGTGTGAGCGGAAGCAGTTATAAGAAGTGTATTTTCGTTTCGAAGGTATGATTAGAGATTAAAAAAAAAGAGATACATATAAATCTTGACCGATCATTAGTATCTGTTATTGTATAAGTGTCCTATGTAAAATGTTAATATATCTGTGCGTTGAACAATTTGCGAGGACACTGTGCTCTATGATTTCCAAAGTTCACATCATTTTCACTCGTTTTGTACTATGATCAATTATTCAGTGCCATCTCTTAACTCAATTTTCTGACAATAAAGCTTAGACGCAAATTAAATTTTGTAATCAGAACGGTTTCAACATTGTTCATATGTCCTCGCATCTTGTGATTTCATCGTAGACGATGCCAAAAATGTCTTCTTTTTTAAAAGTATTTTAAGATTAAAATCAGGGTTGGAAAAGAAAAAATATTATTCTGTAATTGGTTTGGCACTTTTGTCTTGATTTCGAGAGTCAATCAAATATCCAACCCTGATTTGAGTTATGCGAGTATTCACGACTCGACGATAAGCGGTCAGAGCATTTATCAGCGCGATGACATTGAGATGAACGCAGGGAATTCAAATTTTGATTTTCAGGTTTCAGATCTTTGACATTTGTGTGCTTTTTTCAGTGTCTTCAAAACAATCTGTACCTGTGTCTTTAGCACGGAATGACTGCATTTCTTAATTATTCAACTTATTTACGTATTGTATATAACTGTGCATTCTCTATAATATATTATATACCAAATATTCTGAAATTGTGTCTTTTTATTTAAATATTAATTTTGAATTTTTTAAGTTGATATAGTTTACGAGCTAGTAAACAAATTTATTTATCATAGGCCAAAAACTTTTAAGAGTCCTTATGTCTGGTAGATAGTTCCAAATAGAAACAAAGTGCGTAGCTACGTTATAATTTCGTGATACTAAATTAGTTCACTCGAATGCTTATCTGGATTCTCTTAAAACTGATAATTACTGATAAATACTTAAGCTATGTCGAGAATTTTTTCAAAATATACAATAGTTAACGAAGTTTTTAATTTAGAAGTAAAATAAGGTGTGAAAATGTTATTTAATTTATTATGTTGAATTTTCATTGAATATGAATTAGCTAGACGCATAAGTTTTAAATTTAAGAGCGAAAAATGTTCTTTTTCTTAATTTATTAGAGATTTGAAAGACGTTTTAATATTAAGATACTTAATTGACAGGAAAACACAGATAAATGACAATTAATTCGTGTTTTTGAATAGATTGCAATCAAGAGTTTGAATAATACAGAAATTTTAATATTGAATTTTTCAACATTTTGTCATTTTTAATTTAAATGTTCATATTTGTTTTCTTTTAAATCTGAAGCGTTAAAAATGATAAATTATAAAATTATAAAATTGAAAGCGCTAATAGATAAAAGAACGATTTTGAACGGAAAACGTTTAAAATTAAATAATTTCAGAATGAAGCTTTGAAAATTGGACAATTAAAGAATTATTCGACCTAAAATCAGATAATTGTAAATTAAATCAATTAAAAATCGAATAATGTCAACATTAAAAATGATAAAAGTTCTAATTCTGTATCAAAAGCGAAGTAATTTTAAGCCAGGAGTGTTCAAGATTGAACATTTTGAATTTAAACAACTTTGAAAAGAATGTGTTGAAACATGATAAATTTTAGGTGGGCACATTTTTAGAATTTTTTTTCCTTTTTAAATTTAGAGCGTTCAAAATTATATAGTTTTATATTTAAATAGTTAAAAATATTGTACAATTACAAAGTTTGAATTTTAATTGTGGTGGAATTTTAAATTTTGGGCGTTAAAAATTGAATAATTTCAGACTGAAATCTTCAAAATTGGACAATTTCCAATTGCAGCGCTTTAAAATCGGATAGTTCTAAATAAAATAAATTTATTTTTAGATCAGTAATTCTAATAATTCTAGTGTTTAAAACTTGAATCATTAAAACGATTGAATAATTCAATATTTTAACAGTTTTTATTTTAAATGATTTAAAATTTAAAAATTTACGACTGAAAATGCTCGAAATTGTTAAATTTAATAAATTTGAAATTTTGAAGTCTGCTGTTTTAAAATGATCGGTAAAAATATTGAATTACAAGAAACAACAGAACATTTTGTGCAAAGAGCAATTCCATTTCAAATCAGCAAAAATTACAAGAAATGTCTAGGTCAGGGTGTCAGAATAATTTTGCATTTGAATATAGCATTCTATGGTGCAAATAAAGGAAGATGTATTTTACATATTAATCAAAAAATATTTGTTGAATATGTTAAAATCATTCGAATATTACATACAAATTCCCAAAAATTGCCGGAAAATTTTTTTAAAATGCAGTATTTTCAGAACGATTGAAGGTATTCGGTATTTTCTTTTTTTTCAACGTGGAAATTTTTGCTTTTTTCATTAGTAACCACAAAAATTAAAATTACAACAAGTTGACTGCTTTTCAACAATGATTGAAAGTAGATTTTCTCAAAAATCCTACTTTTAAAAATGGATTCTTTTTTTGTTGAAAAGAAGCTGAAAATATATGCTACATATCTCGTGAGTTTCGTTTTTGCAAAACCACTGCTTCACATTGGAAAACGATATGTTGGAAAAGTCAAATTTTTGTATTTTTCTCGGAAACAGTGAAAGGAATAAAAATGTTCGAATAAAACTTGAAACATCTAGAAAAGTTCTACAAAAACACCTGTTACTTTTTTGTAATAGCTGTCACCGTTTACAAGAAAAAAAAGAAATATATTATTTTATTTCGCCCTTAAAAATGGTTCAGCCCTCATAAAATGGATAGGTTGACTTTTTTATGTTAGCAGAATATAGTGTTTTCAAAATTGATAAAAAAAAACATTTCCTGGAAAGCTCAAACTTTTTTTTTTCTTATGTTTTGTTTACATTTTTCGCTTACACATTTAAGAAAGGGATCCTATAAGTTTTATGGTGGCTTAGCCCATTTTTTGAGTTCGGGGTTCTCGTAAACGATGCCAAATATCACAAAAGAGTAAGAGATATTTTTTGTAGAACTTTTCTAGATGTGAAAATGTTTTGAACCTTCCGTAGTTTTCGAGAAAAATATCAAAAAATTGATTTTTAAAGAAAAATTTTCGTTGAACCAAAAAAGTGGTTAAATGAAACAAAAACAAAATTAAAACGTTTGTTTTTGGGAAAATCCACTTTCAATAATTTTTTAGACATTTTTATTTTTTTGTTGGGATCAACTATAGCGGATATAGGTGGTATTCTCTGAGGTAAGCAGGTTTTCCCGACTATATTAAAAAAACAACTTTCTGTCACTGTTTGAGAAATCGTAGGTAATATTCGGTTGATTGTAACAAATCCAACAAAAAAAATGTCGATAAAACTGAAATATGTGTTTTTTTATTTTCACCATAAAATGATACATTCAAACACCAAATATTTCTGACACCCTGAGCTGGATCCCTCTGTCTCATTTGAAATGGAATTGATCGTCATTTTTTGTTTGTAAAAAAATTGCACTTATTTTTATCATTATTAATTATTATTTTAAATAATGTAATAATTTTCTTTACTAATTTTAGTCCTTTTTGTCAGGCGAAGGTGTTTCCTCTTGTATATATTTATAGCGAGCACGCCTTTATACCTATAGCGTAAGAGTGCTACATAACTTTTGCCATTGACCTAGAAGCCGTCGAGACCACTATGTAGTTATAGCATTGATCGTTCGCCGCTTCAAACGCGGAACAATTCCGCGAAAATTACGCTTTACTTTTGGGGCGAAAATTAATGCCGAAATCGTTCCGGAAAAATAAAAAAACACAAGTGCTTATTGTCAAAAATCTACTCTATTCAAATCTATAAAAAAAAATTCAAAGCGATAATTTTTGGTTTCAATTAATTAAGCTCAGGTAAGATCATGCCAAATGCTAGAAAATTCATTCTATGATGTAGTACGAGGAAAATTTAGTTATGGAAACTGCTTTTTATAACTTCAGTTTCTCTAGAAATTCAAATTTCAACATCAGTCTTTACTTCCTTGTCTGCGTTTACTTAAACATATTTATAAACTTAAATGAAAATTGATAAACCCTAAAAGCTTTAAATAAAAAAGTTGAACAGTTTAATCAAAAACGATTTACAACGTTAAAAAACTAGAGTCATGTTGAATAAAATTCAACATTCAATTAGTCTGGTGGTTGACCTTCGATTTTTGGTCGTTCCCTTTCGTACATTACCTCGTCCTTGCAAAAAGGAAACACGAATTTATAGGAATTTGACAAAATTATATGGGGAGAAATGACCATTAAAATAGAATTTTATTAATAAAGTATAAGAATAAGGTAAAGCTTTGCGAGATCGTTGGTGGCTGAGCACTACTTCAATGAAGATTACATCAGTCAATATAGTGAATCGTTCAATTGTGATATTATTTAATCAAACAGGAAATAAATATGTAGTTTTTCTGATGCAACTGCATACTCGGATTTATTGCATCCAGCCGAGTACTAGCATTAATTAATGATTGGATTCTTAATTTTAAATCTAGGAATCGAAATGAGTGCACCCTCAATTCTGAGAAATGTGCGGTCCACTTTGTACAAAGGAGGATCCCGAATTTTTAAAAGACCTTATTCTTCTCCAACTCTCGTGAGTATCTTTTAAAAATTTAAGACTTTTTAATTTTGTAATATTCAATTAAACATTTTTTTTTAGGTATGTTTGTCAAGAATTCTTTTTGTTTTCCACATTCCGATTACACTTCAAAAATCAAACCTTGTGATTATCCAGAGGTGTTTTGACAATTTGTATTTTTGAACTTTTATTTTATGATTCTGTGAGTATAAAAAATGCTGAATCCTCTGGTTTTTGAATGGATTTTTTTGGGTCAAAAATGGCTGAAATACAGGCCCTGTTTATTTTGGTAATTTAAGTCTATCCTTTGAGCAACAATGATGACGGGCGCTTGGATGCGGCTGAACACACGGTTGCGTTTGTGTATGCGAGACACTTATAAGATAATGCCAATCTATTCTCTTCACATGGCATAGAGTAATCGACTCCCACAGGGATCTCAGCAGACAGATACTTTTGATAAAATAAAGTTAAGTGGCTTTTATCACACCTAGAGAATGGGAACTAATTTTTTGTCGAGACAAATGGGATATCGTTTAATTTTTCATGGTACATATCTAGAACATATCTAGAACAATAACAACTGATTGTTACAAAAAATTGGCGCCAACTTTGGATAATTCAGGCTCATTTTTCAACTGTTCGGAAATTTTTACTTTTTAATAGTTCATGAAAAAAGACTATACATTTTTGGAATTATAAGAAAATTACTCGGAGATTCCCCGCCATTCAAGGTGTTCTCATAAAATATAATTTGTCTTGAACGACTTTGAAAGAATTTGTCCTGAGACATCATTTTTTTACATTGATTCTTATTTTCTTTTTTTTCCGGAAATGGTATTTAGATGTTAAGTAGTGCAAGCCAGTATAGCAGAATTTATGTGGCTTCAGACTGATGAAAAAGAGAGAGAAGAGACCAAGACGGGTATAAGAAAATCAAACTGACATGACACGCGTTTCACGAAACTAGATTGGAGGGGATCAGTCAGCACATAAAAACTGGCGCCTCTCGCTTTGAGTTCAGTCTTTTGCGCTTCTCTTCAACGTTTAGATACGCTAGTCACGTTCCTCAGTCGTGAAACCGCGTGTCTTCCATTCAAAAGTTTGTTCTTCAGTTTCGATTTGAAAAATCAATTTCACTAGGTAAATTTAACGGGTTTTATTTCCTGGTTTTTAATGTTTAAAGAACTCCCTATTCCTTATAATTACTATATAAATCTATTTTACAATCTGATCTACCACCAAAGGATATCCCTGCAAGGTGTAAATTTGGATATCCCAGGGCTTTTGAATTTTTAAATAATTTTGTGTTTATGTGTAAATTTGACATTTAAATTTTCGCATTGTAGAATCAAATAGGAAATCCCGGAACGTCCGATTGCTGTGCGGGTAAAATCTTCACAGCTTTTAAACTTTTTAATAATTTTGTGTTTGTGTATAAATTTGATCGTATCAATATTTAATTTTTTCAATACATATTATTTTTTTTCTGGTTACAAAAGAAATACTTAGAGTGATTATATTTAACTTATTTTTCAACTCTACGAAATACGTCTGTTTTTATAAGTTATATATGTATTTTTAAATATTTTACGACTGTATTATATTGTGAAACTTCCTAAAACAAACTTCCATTTTATGTAGATAACTTGGATTTTTTTTAAGTGATGTAATTTCTAAAAGAAACATTTAATTTTTTTGAACTTTGATTTCCTGGAATAAAACGGAAAATTTAAAAACCCTTTAATTTTACAGAAAATGCCAGGACAATTGGTCAAAGGGAAGCGAGCCACTTTTGGCATGGGCTGCTTCTGGGCAGGAGACTCATTATTTGGCGCGACACCTGGAGTAATTCGCACATGCGTCGGTTATGCTGGTGGCATCAAGGAAACACCTACCTACAGAAATATGTAAGTCATATTCATTTTACCTTGTAATTTACGTTAAAAAAGCAATTTAAAAATTATGAATGTTTATCAAGACTCTTTAACTTATTTTTATTTC
The DNA here is from genome assembly GCA_010014905.2 of Druon quercuslanigerum. Taxonomy (NCBI): domain Eukaryota; kingdom Metazoa; phylum Arthropoda; class Insecta; order Hymenoptera; family Cynipidae; genus Druon; species Druon quercuslanigerum. The sequence goes on from JAAAKG020142827.1 coordinate 31,784, forward strand.
TAATATTCCCTAAATCTTTTAATTTAAAAAATAATTATAAATTCTTTATTGCATTTAAAAATTGTGTTCAAATTTCCAAGTTTGAAGTATTAGTTTTAATTCGAATTCGAGTTTCATAACTGCTTTTTAGATTTTGGGATTAACGAGGAATTGATAGAATTTTCGTATAACAAATACTAAACTTAATATAAAAATATATGAAACTGAAAATAAAAAATAAAAAAATAAAAATTAAAAATTAAATTTTCATATCTTTTTTCTAAAATTTAATATTTATAAAATATTAAAAACTTGTATTTGTCAGTGTACAAAATTTTCGATACTCTAATTTAACAATAGTCCGGGTAACAAAGAAAAAAAACTTCTTAAATCTAAGTTTAAGTCTAAAGTTTTTTCTCTACACTTACGTAATTTGATATAAGAATGTTGAATAGTGGAAATAAAATATAAGTCTAAAGTGTTTAAAATTTAAAAAGTCTATTGAATCCTTCAAGATGCTAGTTTATTTAACACTAAAGTTTCAACTCTCTTCTGCTAATAAGAAAAGTCGATATAGTTTTATTAAAATATTTTTCTTTTCACAAAGAACACCTACAATTCTTAGTTCAAAATTAATAGTTGTGTTAAATTTAAATACTTTCATCTTGAATATAATCAGTGTCGAAACTTACGAGGTTTAATTCTTTTAAAATAAAAAACTGAGATTAAAATTGAGATTAAAAATGATTTAAGAGTTGAACCTTGAATTTTTCATTGATGTAATTGTACCACATCATTCTTTTTAAAGTGCTAATCCAATTTTTACATGTACAGAGGAGATCACACAGAGGTCATCGACATAGAGTACGACCCTGAAGTGATTTCATTCTCACAACTACTTAGTCTATTTTGGAATAATCACGAATATGGCCTTACCAGGAAGATCAAACGCCAGGTAATTCATTAATATTCAAACCTCCTACAGGTCCAATGAACTAGTGTGTCGTAAATTTTTTTTGAATATTTTGTATTTTAAATTTATGAACCAAATTACCTTCGAAATTCTAAGGACTAAATTCTAGTTTCCTAATTCACTTCCTCTAGACGGGCTTTCATCGCCTTTATTTTAAATTAACGAATTAAAAATAAAAATTACTACCTATCCTTAAAAGTCCAATTTATGAGCCGTGGACAAAATTATATTGAGTTTAATTAATGTTTCTTAATTTTAACGATCGCATGTTATCGTTGCAGTACATGTCTTTGATTTTGTACCATGATGAGGAGCAAAGGACATCGGCTGAGAAGTCAGCAGACCACGAGCAACGAGAGCGCGGTGAACAATTGATAACTGAAATCAAGCCGTTTAAGAAGTTTTATCCAGCAGAAGAGTAAGTAAATTTGATTTTTTTTAAATAGATTGACTGAATTAAATTCTTTGTTGTGCTTCAAAGTTCAGAAGATCCAGCTATAAAGCATTTTTATCAAGGCCTTTAAATATAAGAGAAAGGAGATTTGAAAATAAATAATTTAATTAGGCGCAGACTTACCTCCACTTTTTCACTAGGAAATGGAAAAAATGGATAAAAAATATTAATATTTGAAAGATTGCAAAAGATTATATATAATAATTTTCTCATCTATTCATTCGCTTTGACCATAAGACAATAATGAATTTTAAAAGTCGCGAAGCAGAATGTCAAAATTATTAATTATTAGCAATTGGGTTTCACGATCCTAATATAAGAGTACTTTAATTTTAAAGGTTGAATATAATATATACAATAGAGCCTCGGTGGCTCAGTGGTTAGACGCTCGGACTTCATCTCAGAGGTCCGGGGTTCGATCCCTAAGCCGGTACCTCTGGAAATTTTTCTATGTACCTTTACCGAGGTTCTGGTGGTTCGGAACCC
>JAAAKG020142828.1:0-11518 GCA_010014905.2 Druon quercuslanigerum
AAAAAGTATTTTTTTGTAACCGATAAATTAAACAATTTATATCTCGGAAAATATCTATATCATAATAAAATAAAAAAATACGTATACTTTTTTTCGCTCTAGAATTAAGGAAAAAATTTTAGAGACAATCGAAAATTTTGATTTAAATTTGACGTGAAATGACCCATATATATTTTCTGAAAAACCCGACCATTTTTCATCTATCCAGTATTTTTGGAAAGTTTCTGCTAATAAAAAAGGCACGCTATTAGCTTTATGCTGGCTAAAATATTTTTGAGGTCGGGAGGATTTTTGTCCTAACAATATTTTTATTTTTACCTAAACGATGCAAAATATCGCAAAAGCGAAAGATTGGTTTTTTCAATGGACTTTTATTATAAAAGTTTTGATACGGTAAAAAAACCTCTAAATTTTGTTAATTTGGAACGTTTTTAAACTAAAAGTTATAAAGGTTTAAATGAAAAATCAAAATTTTGATAAACAAAGCATTCTTTAATGATATTATGATCGACAGTTTGACTGTCATTATTGTCTTTAATACAAATTTTTTCGTCGACTTCGTTCATTTCTCATTCCTCCTTTTCTTCGGTTTTATTCTCTTCGCTTTTGTCTTTTCTCTTCGCTTTTATTTACATATCTGTTCGCCATATCATTAGCTTTTTAAAATTATACGGCTCTATCACATTTAGAAAAAAGTTAAATATTTGCTTAAACACCTTTTTCTCGGCTTCTTTCATTCGAGATATAGTTACTTTTTTAATAATATTTAAATTAATTAATAATACCTAATATATCAAATGAAAAAAAGGAACTTCCTGATTTCAAAATTATTTCCGTGAGAGACTTTTCAGTACCTCTGACTGGGTAAAGAAAATCAACCTCGCAGCCTTCTTTTAACTCAAGAATTTCATCCGTAATAAGGGTTGATTCTTTTAACTCTAGAAAACGAATGATTATTGGCAAGATATTTGGGATATAATTATAACCTATTTTGAACGAATTTTTCAAGGACTGAATCATCATTATACAATACAATGAGGTATTAATATTCTATTTGTTTACCCTACAAAAAGTAAATGAATAGATAAATTTATGTTTATAAGAACGGCTTAAACACATTAATTTTTTTTATAATTCTGAACATGGTTATAACGAAGTGGACTCAACGTCAAAAATTAATAGGAGCACTGATTGTGGAATTCCAGACATTGATGTAGGTGATGTGCTAGACATTGATGCACTTTTTGAAATAAACTGATTTTACATTGTTTTAATAATTTTGCTAAGCAAAACATATTAGTATACTTATAAATTTATAACATAGTTTAAATGGTTAGTTAGAAATATTTTATAAAAATGTTGTATGAGTTAGATGTCGTGTCCTTGAAAAACTGACTACAGGAAGCTTAAATTAGATGTAAAATCAAACTTCCTCGGAGACTATGTATTTTATGCACCTGGTGTGTAGGCTAGATGGCATGTCCTTGAGAGACCGCCTGCAGGAACATTGAAGGACTCGTTCAAGCAAACTTTTTTGGATATGTATTTGTTACACCTGGTGCACGGGTTGGATGTCATGTCTTCGAGGAACCGATTGCAGAAAATTGAAAGTACTCATAAAATCAAGCTTCCCCGGTGAAGATGTGTTTTGTAAACCTGGTGCACAATTTGGATATCGTGTCCTCGAGAAACTGACTACAGGAACCCTAAGGTACTTGTAAAAACAAACTTCCTAGGAAAATATGTGTTTTAAACGCCAGGTTTACATGTTGCATGTCGTGCCTTCAATAAAAAACAAACTTCCCCGGTGAATATGTATTTTACAGGTATGCCTATTGCAAGGCTTGAATATCTTTTTCTCGAGGAACACGCGTTGGATGTGTTTCCAGTACAAGTTTCGGTTAAATCTCACAAAACTGTAAAAATCGTATCATAATTGACGGGCCGAGAATAAAAGCGGCGTAGAATTAGTAGAGGAGCGAAAACGAATTTGAAAAGTTTAAGCGAAAGAACGGTTTGAATGAGCGCCAGAGGTAAAGCGGATTGAAATACGCTAAGGGGAGAAACCTAAGCCTAAACTGTTTCTCCTCGCAACCCATTTTTCCCCGTAGCCTTGTGGAAATCCATTTTACGTCGCACCAAAAAACCAATGCTTAGGAACTGACTCAAAAGTGACTTCCTATGACCCACGCCAGCATATTGCCTGTAAACTAATGATATTTTGTGTATTCTTAAAATCAAAAATTTTATTCTCTCCTCAAGAAGTGAATTTTTTCAGATCAATCTTAATGAAATTTCTGACATCATAGTAATTCATCTATATAAAAAAATGAAGATACATTAAAATTAGACGTGTGCATTGGGTTGGATCAAATATGATATTTTCGATCCGATCTGTGTTCATTTTCGGATCGGTTAATTCGATTCGATCGATCCGCGCGTCGATCGAATGTCGAAAATCCGACATTCGATCCGTGCCATGATGAGATCGAATTTTTCGATTCGATCAGCCCGTCGATTGAATGTCGAAAAACCGACAATATTACCTTCGAATCGGTTTTTCGATTCGATTGACGCATTGGAAATTTCTATACTGAGTATGCGTTATATTGAATCGTTTTTAACTTTTTTAGTTTTTTTTTAAACAGATTTTCTTCCAATTAGGTTATCATGAACCATCAATAAACAGAAACCAGTCATTAGTTCCCATAAATAAATTAATATAAATATTTACTGTATTCTTAAAAGTATCATAATTAACTAAAAAATATTTATTTCATGACAGAAGTCGACAAAATCATTGCAATCAAATAATTACTTGAATTGAAGAAATATTCTTCTAAGTAATAGGAATATTACATTCAATTTAACAAATATTAACTGCCTTCCAGCAATTGTCATAGTCAACACAACGAGAAAAGTATTCAAATGTAAAAAATATTCTTTTAGTATAAATATAAATGTATATCCATGGAACGGAAAAAAATATTCCTTGACAGAAGTCGAAATAATCATCGCAACGAAATAATAATTTTTATTTGAAAAATGTTTTTCATGAATCGACGCTCCCTTAAAAAATTTCAATTTTTTAAGGAGAATTAGAAAAATCTAGAACCGTGGAAATTTTTAAAATGGAAAATAGATTACTCTTAAAAAGTAACGCTTGAAGACCCTACATATGGATAACTAATTCATAGCGTTTTCACGCCATCGTTTTAAATGCCTAGATTAAAATTATTCTTTCTTTTCAATTCAGTACAAACCTTTATGTATAAAATGTACTGCTAATTGAACAAAATTTAAGAACTTCAATTCTTAAATGTCGGATATTCGACATTTGATCTGTGGGTTGATCGAATCGAATGTCGGATTGAATTTTTTTGCACACCTCTAATTAAAATGGTTTACCATCATAAACGTGAATACGTTTAAAAATGGATTGAAATTTATTTCGATTTTCCGCTTTTTTGGGAGTTTAGATATACTCCAATTTTTACCAACATTATATATTATTTTTAATTATATGCATATTATTTATCATTATATAGTGCTTGTAGTTGTTCAGCGAAAATTATATAACTTTCTCGAGGACTTGTTATTTGTAATTTTAAATTAGAGTAAGGTTAATTTTTAATTAAAAATACACAGTGACAAATCTTTTATATAAAATTGTAAACATTTAATTGGAATAGTTAAATTTTTAACAGAAATTATGAATCTTTAACAATAAAATGACAATTTTTTATCGAAGAAGGATGATTTTTAAACAGAAATAAAATTAAAAATATTTAGTCAACAAATCAAACTGCAAACAAAAACATTAAGTTTTTAACTAAAATTAAGGCGTATGCAACTGTCAGAACAAATAATTTTTTTCAACCTCAAAGATTAATTTTAAACTAAAAGAACAAAAATCTAACTAGAATATTTGATTTTTTAACCAAAAAGAAGAGTTTTTATACAAGAAGATTATCTTTAAAAAAAAAGATAAATATCTACAAAAAAGTCAATTTTTTAACAAAATACAAGAACTTTCAACGAAATAGTCGAATTCTCCATTAAAAAGGACTAGTGTGCATAACAATGGTTTAACTTTGAACTATAAATGATACATTTTTAACTAAAAATGAAACAATTAAATTTTCAGTTAAAAAAATTAATTTTCAACCAAAATTATGAATTTTTAAATTAAATGAAGAATTTTTAACTGGTATAGTTGAATTTTATGCTAAAAAGATGAACTTTCTACAAAAGCGAAAATTAATTTTAAATTAAAGCGATGAATCTTGAACCAAAAAAATTAATCTTTAACAAAAAATTTTAACTTTAATCAGTGAGTTGAATTTTTAACTAAAAACAGATGAATTCGTAACGAACAATGTAAAAAAATTTTGATAATATTCCAAAATATTTCTTCTGTGAAATAATTTTGTGTAATCACAAAATAAAAAAAAACAAAAAATAAAATAAATAAAATTAATTTTAAATTAAAGCGATGAATCTTGAACCAAAACAATTAATCTTTAACAAAAGAGTTTAACTTTAACCAGTCAGTTGAATTTTTAACTAAAAACAGATGAATTCGTAACGAACAATGCAAAAAAATTTTTGATAATATTCCAAAATATTTCTTCTCTGAAATAATTTTGTGTATTTACAAAATAAAAAATAGTATTCTGTCCTCAACAAATAAAGTTTTATACATCAATCTTAATGAAATTTCTGACTTCGTAGTAATTTACTTAAATAAAAAACCACTTAAGATAGATTAAAATGGTTTTCCATTACAAACGCGAAGATGTTCAAAAATAAATTGAAATTTACTTCCAGTTTCCGCTTTTTTAGAAGTTTAGATACAATCCAATTTTTCCTACCCCGAAAAATAACTTTCTCTAATTGAATTTAAGCATGGGCTGAAGGCAGTCCTAGTAGGTAGTACTCTATAGGAAAATTTTTTTGTCGATTGGATAAAAATTCATCGAGTGGGAAGAGTGAGAATTTTCGGATTTTCTGCTGATACACCCTATTTCGAATGCATTAAACTGTTGTCGTATAAATTAAATTAAATTTTTTCCTGTATGTTTTTTGATAGATTTTTTTATGATCTATAGAATAATTATAACCATTTTTTTTTAAATTGAAAAATTAATATATTTTTTACTTTTTTGTATTTCGACCCATTTTTGTTTTGTTTTAGTCTTACAATAAAGATAAAAATGTTTTCTTTCCAAACTTTAGAGCAGAAAACGTATTTTTTTTGTTTTCGAAAAATTTAATAAAGGCAAATGCTTGTGACCGCTGGGACGCTCGCTTGGCGGAAGTTCTTCCAACTAATTTATCGTGTCAATTATAAATATCTGTTGTTTATAGAAGTACTCTCTATATTTTACATGGTTGAAACTGTCATAATAGTATTTTTTTGGTACTAGCTAGTAGGACTACAATGTGCAAATGTTTAAGTTAGATCAAAGAAAGTCATTTTTTAGGATGGGTATACACTTGAGAAATAATGTTCCATATACTATTTGTTATTTTATAGCAAAAATAATAAAAAGTTCTGTAGGGTTTGTTATTGGTGTTCAAGAAATAAAACTGTTCTGGATTTGCAAAAATGTTCTTGTTTGCTTTTATTCTCTCATTTACAATTTGTATACAAAATTCAATTATGTAATTACAACAATTATATTAAACGAAAAGAAAAAAGTACAATAAAATTATTCTCGAAAGTAGTGACAAAAAAAGTCTGTATTTCTGAGGTATAAATTTGCACGGTTCAATAAGATGATCATATTTTCTTTCGTAATTGTGTTCCCGTTCGGATATAGCAAGGAAAGCTCGACATCACCAAATTATTGTTCCGTGATATTCTTTTTGGCAGTATTAAGACGATGCAGTATGTTGTCGTTGTCAATCATATACACGCTGAATAGCTGCTCTTTGTCATGTTTCAGAATTCTTGTTGTGAGCCGATTGACTTTACGATTTTCTGTATCATTTTTTCGATTTGTTTTTAAGTGATCTAACTCCTGCGAAGAAAAAAAATCATCTGTTCCCATTTTCGTATCGACGAGTTTGGGTTCCGTTTTTCGGGTTTGACTAATGATTTTAATCCAGTGGTCAGGATCGTATACAGCGTCATACTTTCTTTTTTCCTTCTCGATGTAAGAAAAATTTCGGTCACAGTTATTGTAGCTATGACCTGAGCATAAAAATTTATGCTCAATGATATTAATGTTGCTTGACAAAAAGAAATGTTTTAATAACAAGGTGACTTTTATGTTCCTGTTCTGTTCTCCATAACAATCTGAATAAAGCGCGATGTGATCCGTTTCGTCGGAGATGTTTTTTTTACAGATGTTTCAGTAAGCAGGAGCCGATTTCTTGCCTTTCTCGTGAAGCAACATTTTCCGACCAAATGTACATATACGTTGAAATTGCATATTTTTTAATTTTCAAGAACTCTCACAATTTTAAAGCATTGTCGATTCTGAATGATTATCTAAAAATAAAAATTTTGAACAAATTTCAGGATTCCGAAAACTCTGTGAAAATAATAAGAAATTTGAAAAACTACAAATTGTGCTAATTCGAAAACACTGTAGAAATCGACCAAATTGCTGAAAATTGTATAAATTGTGAGAATTCTATAGAAGTCACATTGTCAATCTTTAAAAATACTGTCAAAATTTAACAAAAAAACATGTTTTAGATAATCTCATAATAATCTCATAACTAACCTAATTAATTTACTCTTATTACATAAAAAAGAAAAGTTTCGTATAGCCTATTGTTATAAATAATAATCAACTATCAAAGAACATTTTACTATTGAACCATGTATACAAAATTTTCCTTAATAATTTATATTATTGCATTTTGCACTGCAAATAAATTGAATTTTAATTCTTCAGAGTGATGAGACTTAACAGAGTCCAATATTGGGAATATTAAAATGAATAATACAGAATTGACGGCAACATCAAAGAAAAATCAAAGACTCCTATAACTGTATGAATTTTAATTGACTGTCTCATTGTAAATGCAACAATTATACGTTTCTAGCTGTCTCTTGTAGAATGCAAGGTTATTCGATAGAATAGGCGTGACGAAAACTTTCTGTAAATCAAATCTTAGGACTTTCATGCTATTTGTTTCCTGGGATTTAATGACATAATTCTCAAAATGCTTCCAAATTTTATCTTTCAATTCATTGTGTTGTTTTTCCATCTTTTTAAAAATTTTTCTTTCTTCTTGAGTCAAGTTAAGATTATCTTTTTCGTTCTTGACAATTTCGCACGTTTTACATGTGTCAGTATGGGGTCTCTTGAAACTCAAATTGAATTCTTCGTTAAAAATTTGTCTAAAAATCGTTTCCGAGACCGATGGTACATGATCTTGTACACATTTTGCCTATAAATGCTCCCAGTAGGTGCAAAATATTTCTTTTTGCGAATTATATCTATTTTTGTATCACATTTGGAGCCGTAAGTGCAGGAAATTTGTGGTACGAATTTCTTAGCTGGGATAACTTTGCCAGAAGCCGTTGTCCCTTCGAAACCACGTTATACTTTTTGTTTGGCCAAAAATTTTTTATGGGTATGAGATTGTCTCTTGCGTTTACGCGAGCGTCTTAGAATGACCGGGTTTTCTATAAAAAAATCAAGTAAAATTTATTAACATAAAATAATGGAGTATACAATTTTTTTTTAAATATATTTTTTTAGAAATTCCATCATTGGAAAATACGATCCCATTAAAAATGATTGCATGTCATGAAACTATAATATTTTTTTATTGAAGGATCGTCAACTGAAAAAAGTATTTTGTAATGAAGTTGTTAAAGTTTTAATCCAGTAATTGAATTTCCCACCATATTGTCTGAATAAATAACTATTCCATTGTAGGTTAAAAATTAATTTATTATTATTAGTTATTATTTTTAATTAATTTGTTTGAACATTTATTATTTTTAATTAATTTGTTCGAACATTTATGTATATTTTGCTGAAAAAAGTTTGTTGATAGAAACTAAATTTAATTTGTTAAACTTCACTGTTTTTGAAAAATTATCATTTCGGCTTAAAATTCATGTATTTTTTTTAACATTTTTATTTTTTGGTTGAAAATTAATCTTCTTGGTTGAGATTTTATCTTTTTTTTTTTTTGTTGAAAATTTGTAGTGTGCAGTTCAATTTTACTACTTTGTTAGGAATTTAAACTACTTTTTTAAAAAGTGGATGTGAATTTTCATTTTTTGTTATGCAAATACAAATCCGCTTGCTTCAAACTATTTTTTCTGATAATTTATATACTGAAAAATAATTTTATTGTCATATAAAGAGCAATATGTAACTTTTAAGTATTTTCTTGTGATTCAAATTCAATAAAAAAATTTTTTAATCTCAACGTTTCTTATATATCATTATTTCAACATATTGGAAATACATTTCCATTAATACACTGAAAAAAAAGATTACTTAGTGCAAAGAAATGCAGTACTGAATACGTCCAATCAAATATTTTTTTGATCTAAAGAAATTTTGCTTACAACAAAAGTGAGTTTTTTATTTGAAAAACACTATTTCTTGAAATAAGAAAAATTGTTTTCGATCAAAACAATATTTGATTGGACGTATCCAGTACTGCATTTCTTTGAATCAAGTAATCTTTTTTCTCCTTGTAGCGAAAAACACGACTTTTCGATTTATTGAAACTTAAAGTCAATTAGGGAGGGTAAATAATACTTTAATGGAATTATCGCTAAACAGGTATAAACAAGCCTGCTTTGAACTATTTTTATTGATAATTTAAATCTGAAAAAATTTTTGCTTTTTAAATTTGAAAAAGTGTTTAGTTTTTTTTTAGATTTTAAGCTATATCTAAGATTCGGAGACAAAAGAAATTGCTTTTTTATGAAACTTTGCGCAAACAACTTTTTTTTCGATACGCCCTAATGTCCAGTTAAATATTCAAATTTGAAGTTTGAAGAGTTCATTTATCCAATTTTACTCAACATTTCTACAGTATTTTATTATGACGTCATTGCATCTTTGTGTAAATCATGCGTAAAATCGATGTTGCCTTACCCTGGGTAAGATATAAAAGATAAATAGATATAAAAGGTCTCAGAGGAGGATTGTAAAAGCTTTTAAAAATTTACAATAACTGTAAAAAATAACAGCAATAATATTGTAAGATATTTTTCATAGCATTCATGATATGGAACTTTGAATTTATTCTTTGCAGAGTATAGTTGATTCATAGTTACGTTCATGAAAACTGTATCTGCCAATTTTTATAAGTAGATCAACATTTATTAAAAAACAGTAACATAGAGTTCAAAGTTTATCGGGAAGTTATTAGTAAAAAAGCATGCAAGTTTAATGGCGAGAATTTCCATTAGTTTATTTTCAATACGTTCGCTAATTTAATTTTATGGAGTACCTTTTTAAACGTTTTTCAATAAATGCTGTATAAAAAAATTCTACCAAATCCTTTTTTATATTAAATTTATTATAAAGTTGATTGACAATTAATTCAGTAAAGTAACGTAGGCAAGTGTACATTCCTGATTCTTCTTACTGTAAAATATGACTTTCATAAATTACTTCAGAATTTTTTTATGCTCAAATAACATTTTGCAAAAATGTTGCAAAAAGTAACAATAAAGACGAAATTTTGTCAAAAATATACCCATATTCATTTTCAGTGCATCATGGCCGACGTTTTCTGAGACGTCGATTCGTGCTCCTTTGTGTTCGAATTCAATTCGGGATTGATCCGATAAAAACTCGTATGTTTCTACAATTTCTTCTGCACAAAATCATCAAATTAGTACAAATAAATGGAATAGTGATAAATTCCGATGATACTGTTTTAACTCAACTGCTATCTTTAAAAGAAAAAAATGCATTCATAGTATATCAAAAAACTTACCACTTCCATAGAGCTCCATGTTTGGAAAATATTACCGTGGAAACGCAAAAATTAAAATTATGAAACATCAAAGACAAAAGTTAAACAGGAAACAGAAATGATAGAATAAGGCGTCGTTGCACGTGTTCGCGGCACTACTGAGAAGATGGACTGTATTTTAAACCCAGATTCAGAATCCTTCAAGCTTAATGGCTTTAAAGCTTATTTTGATTTTGAAAACATATTTTTAAATAAATGAGAATTATTTACAATAGATTCCTGAATAAATACACCAGAACCGCGTTTTATTTCCCTGTGGTTTAGTTCTTCCACGAACTACTGGACCATGCAGTTTCTCAGGAGAGCAGGGCGAGACCGGTTGCGTCTGTCTCATTGATTGTGTTGCAGTGCGCGAGCACTCAATCCAGTATAATTTCAATTGAAAGCGGTTCAGCCGGCACTGACTGTTTGCGTTTCGATTCCCCCGATTTAGTTCCAAAGCAGTACAGTGACTATTAACTTCAGTCATTCAGTGTCGTATACTGCTTTTTTCATTCTCTTTAAAAATTTTGTGCGACTTCATGTGGACCTTTTTCGAAATTCCGTGCATCTTTCTGTGTAATGTACGCGACTAATGCGACATTTTAGTGGAAAAATTTTCCTAAAAACAGGGGTGCATAAGATAGGAATTATCTTTTAGAAAATGACAGATTCAAATCCGTAAAAAAATTGGGAAGACTCCCCCCCCCCCCATATTCGTAAAAAATTGACGCCTTTAGAAAGTTTAAAAAATCCTCAAAAAAGAAATATTTTTAATATTTTTTTCGAGCACGGGGAAAAAAATGTTTTAATTAATTATACGTTTTTAGGATTACAATCCCCTATACTTTTTCGCGTAGTGACTATTTCGAATTCCATTTGATCATGACTTTCTTCGAAAGTAGTGGCACTTAATTGACTATGAGCGAAGCTATTTTGTTCACTTAATATTCTACTGTATTTCTACATGTCATTCCTGAAAATAAACCTGTAAAATGTAAATAAAATGATTTTATATTCTTTCGACGCAACAAATTCACTGTCACTATTGGTAAAAATAAACATGAAATAACAAAATAATAAAATAGAATAAGAATAATTTAGAAAATAAAATGAAACCATGAAAAAAAACAAAATCCAACAAGAATCGATCGCAGAACCTCGAGCGTTTCCGTCAGAAGTCTTGTTTTTTTTTTTTTTTTTAGAAACAATGTTTATTCAAGAATATTTACAGATGCGTATGTACAGGTTGTAGCGTTACGTAAAACATTAGTAAAAAAACGCTTAACTATTTGCGAAGGAAAGTGATGTTCTAAACGGCCTGCAGTAGGCACTTGTAGAATCGTCTTAAACCGATGTATGAGTTAACAGGCATACATTTTTCGAACCTATATTAAGGTACAAATGGTGTACAATCTTTATTAGTAAAATTTGTGAGAAACTAGAAAAGTTGATTATAAAAAACTAGTTTTGCGTGTTTTGTGTTTCGCAGTTTAAGCGAGCCACCAAAATCGCTTTGTATTTCGTCTGTGATTGTCCTTAGTGTCTCTTAACGGCATACTAG